>PISX010004260.1:7233-72671 GCA_004024625.1 Mellivora capensis
TTCTTCTTCTTCTTCTTCTTCTTGATAGCAGCCATCCCAACATATAAGGGGATATTTCATTGTGGTTTTGATTTGACTTTCCCTGATAATTAGTGATGTGATATACATTTTCATATACCTGCTGGCCATCTGTATCTCTTCTTTGAAGAAATATCTATTCAATTCCTTTTCCCATTTTTAAAATCATTTGTTTCATTTTGTTTTTGCTGTATTTTGGGTATTAATCATTTACCAGATACATGGTTTGCCAGTACTTTCTCCTGTTCTGTAGGTTTCTTTTTCTTTGTGTTAATTGTTTCCTTTGCCATGCAGAATCTTTTTAGTTTGATATCATCCTGCTTAATCTATTTTTGCTTTTGTTGTCTGTGTTTTTCATGACATATGCAGAAACGTGGCCATTGCTCTTTCAAGAAGCTTTTTCTTTGTGTTTTCTGCAAGAAGTTTTATGTTTAAGTCTTCTTCATTCATTTTGAGTTGATTTTTTGTGTATGGTGTAAGATAAGGGTCTGGTTGTCTTCCATTAGCATTTTCTCTGTGGTCCTTAGACTAAAAACTCTTGTTATAATGGCCCTAAAGTAAGCTGTAGTATTTTATATCAGTATTATTTATAAATGATCTTTTCCTCCAAAGCCAATTACTATCCATACGATTTTTTTATGCTAGTTAAAATTTTGTATCAGTCAATTCGTATTAAATATTTATACATTTTCCCCCTTTTCTCCTTTCGGATGTTTCTTTATTATCATAGGCTAAGATCAGATGTTATTTTTTTCTTTATAAATAATAAAATTTTCTTTTTAAAAGTCAAATATTCTAGAGTCTTTGATAAAACTTTGAGTTAACTTTGGTCAACTGCCCAAAAGAATCAGAGTAAAATGTAAGATTTACCACTTCATTCATTTTTTTAAAGATTTATTTATTTATTGTAGAGAGGTGGAAGGGTCAGAGGGAGAGGGAGAGACAGTCTTTTTTTTTTAAAGATTTTATTTATTTATTTGTCAGAGAGGAAGAGAGAGAGAGAGAGCACACAAGCAGGCAGAGAAGCAGACTCCCTGCTGAGCAAGGAGCCGGATGCAGGACTCGATCCCAGGACCCTGGGAGCTGAAGGCAGCATCTTAACCCACTGAGCCAGCCAGGCATCCCAGGAGAGAGAGTCTTAAGGAGACTCTGCTTGAGCACAGAGCCCAATGTGGGGCTTAATCTCACCACCCGGAGATCACTACCTGAGCTGAAACCAGGAGTCAGATGCTTAACCAACTGCATTACAAAGGCACCCCACCATTTCATTCATTTTTCAGTATGCATTTCAGGGACAGCAAGTACATTCACAATGTTATACAACCATCACTGATTAACTTTTAAAAATAAAGTAGTGATACCATTTATCAAATTCCTTCCATATGTATTTATTTCATTCATTTTTCAAAACACCTATGAAGTTATAATTGGTCATCTACCCAAGGTCATGTGACTGGAAAGTGGCAGAATGGGTTCTAGCCCATGTCTTTCTGACTTGTTCAAAATCCTATTTTTTTTCTTATTTGTATGTGTATAAGTTAAAAATGTGTTAACGTGGTGATGGACATTAAGGAGGGCACTTGATGTAATGAGCACTGGGTGTTATATGCAACTGATGAGTCACAAAATTCTACCCTGAAATTAATAATACACTATATGTTAACTAACTTGAACTTAAATAAAATCAATAGACAAACAAATAAATAATCAAATAAATAAAATTTATATTGATGTAATGCAGGCACACAGTTGAAAAAAATCAAATTAAAAACAAAATGATAAAAGTAATGGAGGAAATATACAGAATAATTTGTTGATAGCTTTAAAGTAAGAAAGATGTTCCTCTTAAATAAGATACAAAAGCAAAGGACAAAAAAAGGTGATTTATTGATAACTTTCACTACACTAAAAATTTTTAATTTCTGTATGATTAAAAGGAAATACCACAGAGTTAAATAAATGTATAAACAGATAGAAAATATTTGCACTGTATATAACCAGCAAAGGTTTATAAGCCAGAATATATGTATATTCATATATGTATATATGTGTGAATATGTTTATATGAATATAATATACATATATATTCCTTTACATCAATAGGAAAAACACAACTTAATAGAAAGTAAGCAAATGATATGAACAAACAATTTATAGGAGACAAAATACAAATAGTCAATAAACATATAAGAAGATGTTAAACCTCACTGGTAATCAGGGAAATAAGTGAAATTTATTCTGGAAACAAGCATGAAATGTCACTCTTCAACCAGCATATTGGTAAACATTACAAAGTTGACCGTATCGGGTTTGGTGACGTTATAGGAAAATAGATGCTCTCCCACATTGTTGGTGAAGGTGAAATTGGTCAGTCAACTTTGACGGTAATTTGAAAATTCGTAAACCGTATGACCCACCAGTTCCACTTCTATGCATCTATGCTAGAGAAGCACTGACACACATATGCAGGAAAACTCATAAAACGGCAGTCATTGTGGGGCACCTGGGTGGCTCAGTGGGTTAAAGTCTCTGCCTTCAGCTCAGGTCATGATCCCAGAGTCCTGGGATTGAGCCCCGCATGGGGCTCTCTGCTCAGTGAGGGGAGCCTGCTTCCTCCTCTCTCTCTCTCTCTCTCTGCCTGCCTCTCTGCCTACTTGTGATCTGTCAAGTAAATAAATAAAATCTTAAAAAAAAAAAAGGCAGTCATTGTGACCGGTGGCTGGTGGCTGGGTGTTTCAGTCGGTCCAGCATGCAACTCTTGATCTCAGCTCAGGTCATGATCTCAGGGTTGGGAGATTCAGCCCTGCATTGCTTATAATTATCTCTCTCCTTTTGTCCCTTCTCCCACAATTCCCTTTAAAAAAAAAAAAAAAGCAATCACCGTTACAATGAAACATGAGAAGCAAGTAACATGTCCATTGCGAGAAGAATGACTAAAGAACTATAGCTATATTATGCAGTATAATTATAGAGCATTTTAAGAGGAGTTAGTTTTGGAGCACCTGGATGGCTCAGTCAGTTGGGCATCCAACTCTTGATTTTGGCTCAGTTCATGATTTGGGGGTCATGGAATCAGCTCCAGATCAGCCTCCAGGCTCAGCACAGAGACTGCTTGTCCTTCTCCCTCTGCTCCTCTCCCCCCTCCCCCCACTTCATGCTCTCTTCCTCCAAAATAAATAAGTAAAATCTTTAAAAAAAAAATTAAAAGGAGGTAGTTTTATATATACTAGGTGACATTCATCCCAGTTTACCCAGTTTATACTGGATCTCCAATTCGTGCTCTAAAGTACCCCATTGGATAGATCCTCAACCTATTTTTGAGTGGGGGAAAAAAGCAGGAAACCCAAAGCCACAAAATGGGTGGCTTAAAATAACGGAAATTCATTGTTTTGTAGTTCTGGGGGCTAGAAGTTCAAAATCAAGGTGTCAGCAGAACTACGCCCCTTTTGAAAGCTATAAGGGAATCCTTCTTCCTCCTAGGGGGAATATACTTCCCGGCTTTTGGTGGCCCCAGGTGTTCTTTCGCTTAGGGCAGCATAAACCCTGTCCTCCATCTTCACGTGACAGTCTCCCTGTGTCTTCACATAGTCTTCCCTCTGTATGTGTCTGTCTCCATATCCAAATTTCCCTCTACATAAGGACACCAGTCCTACTTTGATAAAAAAATAAATATTTCTACCTTTTAATTCCGTTTTCAGAAGAAACCACTGTTTAAGTATTAGCTGCATCTCTTAATACTTACCTTTGTTGATTTAAATAACACACTTAAGGAGATAGAATAATTTCTACCTCGTAGCATCATTGAGAGGAGCAAATGAATTATTACATGTCAAGAACTTAGAACTATGCTTGGCACATTAATACTTAATATAGGTTGGCTATTAGTATTTTCATTATACTATTGTTTTGTCATTTATCAATTTTAGACATTACTTATTGACTTCAGGAGTGATAAATGAGGATGTAGGGCTCTTATACCACTCCCTCTCTCATCATCTCAATTGCTTAATCTTTTCAACCACTGATTAACTCAGTTTGAAGTTCCTCCAAGTTGTTCTAATTCTCCCATTGCTTCAGCTTCAAATTCACCAGTATCTAGCGGGCTTTTGTCACAATTACTGCCCTAAATTTTGGAAGAGAATCCGGTTGCCTTGATTGTGGAGAAGTGGCTTTTAATTTCTTTCGGAAGCTCCCTCTTTCTCGGCTTTTTCTTTTGTAAATTGAACTAGATTATTACTGTTCTATTCTGTTTCCCTTCAGCTTCTAGAGATCTAGTTTCAGAGTATTGACCTAAAGGATACTGTCAACAATACATATCTGTTACATAGGGAATATAGTCAACAATACTGCAATAACTTTGTATGGTGATGGGTGGTAACTAGGCTGATTGTGAGGATCGTGTCAAAATGTATAAAAATTCTGAATCACTGTGAAGTACACCTAAAACTCTTAAGATATTGTATGTCAATTATCTTTGAATAAAAAAATAAATATTTGTTGATGGACTGAAGGCTCTTTTATGATTGTTTTTACTATAATGATATGTTTTAGTCTTACTAAGCTACACTTGAACTCACTGTGAAAACCTACTCAGAACCCACATATCAAGTTATTACATTTCCCGTGTGCAAATTATTCTTCACAACACTGTGTGGGAAAATCTAATTTTTTTTAAACAGAGCTTTTTAAAAAAAAATTTTACATATTTGGCAGAGAGAGAAAGATCACCAGTAGGCAGAGAGGCAGGCAGACGGGGGTGGAGGTGGGGGCTGGACTCTCCACCACGCTGAGAGCTCAATGCAGGGCTCGATCCCAGGACCCTGAGACCATGCATGACCTGAGCAGAGGCTTAACCCACTGAGCCACCCAGGCACCTGGAAAATCTGGTATTTATAAGACCTCTTTAATTTAAAACATTTTATTGTGGCTTAAATATATACAAAATAAGAGAATAGTATAATGACCTGGTACTTATCTTATCACCTTGATTAAAAGTATATCAACATATAACTAATCTTATTTATATATAATCCTGTATACTCCCCTTCCCAAACTGGTTTTTTTTTTAATTTACTTACTTAATTTATTATTATTTTTTTCAAACTGGATCATTTTAAAGTGAATTCCAGATTTCACCTATGGTTATGTAGGAGACCAGAATATGCCACCCAGGGACGCCTGGGTGGCTCAGTTGGTTAAGCGGCTGCCTTCGGCTCAGGTCATGATCCCAGCGTCCTGAGATGGAGTCCTACATCGGGATCCTTGCTCGACAGGGAGCCTGCTTCTCCCTCTGCCTCCGCCTGCCACTCTGTCTGCCTGTGCTCGCTCTCTCGCTTGCTCTCTCTCTGACAAATAAATAAATAAATAAATAAAATCTTAAAAAAAAAAAAAAAGAATATGCCACCCAAAATATGCCACTCGTAGCATGAGGATTGAAAAAGACACAGGATGAACCGTCTGCATCCTTCTATCTTCCTGAAGCCACCATAGATCATGAGGATTGAAAAAGACACAGGATGACCGTCTGCATCCTTCTATCTTCCTGAAGCCACCATAGATCCTCCTTCCAAAGATGCATGCCCCTTTCCCATACCAGGGAGAGAATAACAACCTGAGGAGAAAGGGCACCAAGAAAGAGTTTACACAAGCAAACCTTGCACACCAGCCTTTACCACTAGTTTCCCCCATTTACTTGCCTTCCTACAACTTGCCACCTCTTTTTTTAAGATTTTATTTATTTATTTGACAGAGAGATCGCAAGTAGGCAGAGAGGCAGGCAAAGAGAGAGAGAGAAGCAGTTTCCCCGCTGGGCGGAGAGCATGATGTGGGGCTCAATCCCAGGACCCTGAGATCATGACCCGAGCCGAAGGCAAAAGCTTAACCCACTAAGCCACCCGGGTGCCCCAACTTGCCACTTCTTGAAGCTCAAAGCCTCTTTCCTTTCTCTTGTCACTTCTCTTGTGATTTATCCTCTCTTGGCAGATTAGTATAAATGCGTCCAAGCCTACCCTACTGCACTCTATGCAGTCCCCCTCTCATGCTCTGCAAAACATCTAACATCAAGTAAATGTGTCTGCCTTTTGACCTGTTAATCTGTCTTTTGTCAGTTTATTTTGCAGATCCAGCTGGAGAATCTAAGAGTTTAGAGGGAAATTTTCCACCCCAAAGAATTTTGAGTTTGTATTTCTAAGAACTCCTAAGAACTCCTCTCTCTCATTCTCCCCTTTAGCATCGCCAAAAATCATTTACCATATTTCCTTCATATCATTAAATAATATAATATCCAGCCAGTGTTTTAACTTCTATCATCTCATAAATGTTTGTTTTTTACAATTTTTTTTCTACAGGATACAAACAGTGTCTTCTTCTTATTGCACATGGTTGATATATTTCTTAGGTCTCTTTTAACCTATAGTCTCCCTTTCTCTCTCTCTCTGTCACTTTGTTGCTGATGTTGAAGAACGTAGGTTATCTGTATACTTCCCATTTTCTGAATATTGCCAGTTTTCCCCTTCCCCTTTACCCCCACCCTATAATGTTCTTCAATTCTCTGAATTTCCTGTAAACTGGTTAGATATAGGGCCTTGATTATCACTTCTGATTTTTCCCCCCAAAATAGTTTATTGGTGGTAATATACGTTCTATTACATCCAGACACATGGAATGTAATTAATGCTCTCTCTTTCTGTGATGCTAAGATTGATCTTTGGTTTCTAGTATATTGGCCTGATCTTTTCTTTATAAAGTTGCCCACCAACTTTTCACCTAATGATTTTCACAGCCATTAACAATCATTTCCTAGAGTTATTATTTCATTAAGGGATGTGTGGTGATGTTGTAACTGTATTAAACGTTCTGTATTTCCAATCTAGAATTCTTCTACAAGAATTTTTGCACTTGATTTCCCTGAGGTACAGTTCTTATGGAGAGGTGGGATAACTTTTGTTAGTTGGTTCTCTGGCATCCCCAAAGATGTTCAATGTGATTTAGTGTTAACTATATATGAATACTTAAGCTTTCATACCTGATGATATGTTTAATTCACTGTAGTTATCATTCGTCTTTTTAATGCTCAAATTATCACTTTTGTCAATGGAAGCCTCTTCACGTTTGTTCCTGTATTCTTTTGATGTGACCAACAGTAGTCTTTCACAGTTTCTTTGCTTTCTGGTTAGGACAAGATGTTCTAGGATCATTTTAGACATTTCCTGCTCTAAATCTGAGATCAGTCATTTCTCCAAGGAGTCCTGGCTTAAAGAGCCTAACCAAAGTCTATCAGAAAATTGCTTAAAACATTTTCTTAGAAATGCTAGATACTTCCCAGAAGGTGGTTTAATTATTACATCACAATGAAGTTCTACTCTAAATCGCTTTTTTTTTCAAATTTGAGACATTTTTATTTCCCTTAAATAGTAAAATGTTTAATAAATTATTTAAAGAGCTATATAAAATATAGACTTAAAATTATGCATGGTTCCAACTTTTTAAAGAAGATGTGATTTAGAGGGCCCCTGGGTGGCTCAGTTGGTTAGGCGACTGCCTCCAGCTCAGGTCATCATCCTAGAGTCCTGGGATAGAGTCCCCACTGACCTCTCCCGCTGACCTCTCTCCTCTCATGCTCTCTCTCTCATTCTTTCTCTCTCTTTCTCTCAAATAAATAAATAAAATCTTTAAAAAAAAAAAAGAAGATGTGAGATGTGATTTAGAGAGTAAAAAGAGACCAGCAGAATAGAGATGATTAACAAAATCAGGAGATGAGTTACTGAATCTACTACTTGACCCAACATCAGTACCTATGCTTTGACTTTCTCCCCTTTTATTTCCTATGTATTTATCTATACTTATTTTAATAAGCTTTCATTTTTAGAGCAGTCTTAGGTCACAGCAAAATTGAGTGGAAGGTCCAGAGACATCCCATACACTCCCTACTTTCACACATGTATAGCTTTCTCCACTATCAACATTTCCCTACCAAAGTGATACATTTGTTACGACTGGTAAACCCACAATGACACAGCATTATCACCCAAAGTCCATAGTTTACATTAGGGTATGTTCGGGGTTGTTTTGAATTTTTTTTAAAGATTTTATTTATTTATTTATTTATTTGTCAGAAAGAGAGAGAGAGAAAGCACACAAGCAGGCAGAGATGCAGGCAGAGGCAGAGAGAGAGGCAGGCTCCCTGCCGAGCAAGTAGCCTGATGCAGGACTTGATCCCAGGACCCTGGGATCATGGCCTGAGCCAAAGGCAGCGGCTTAACCCACTGAACCACCCAGGCGTCCCTTGAATTTTTATTTATTAAAATCTGTTGCCTGATTTAAAAAAAAAATTTTTATTATCTAAAATCTTGGAAAAGCAGAAAAACACCTAGAAGATAATAAAAATCACTTGTACTCTTACTCAGGAAAAGACCACCGAAATATAGACCACTGGTATAGAGATTTCTAGGTCTTTCCTTCCTTTTTTCCTTCTTTTTTTCTTTCTGTCTTTTGAAACGTAGTTTTTCACCTATTGACAAGAGAATATTTTAAGGCTATATAGCATTTCATTATGTGGTTGCAACACAATTTATTTATGCAAACAATACTGGTTTATAGGTTATTTCTACTTATTTGACTATCATAATCACTACTATTATTTTTTTAAAACTGTACATATGCAATTATTTACATGTGTGCACACTTTTTCATAAAATAAAGTCTTAAGAGTAGAATTTGGGGGGCTAATGTATACATGTAATTAAGATTTTTGCTATAGGGATGCCTGGCTTGCTCAGTGGGAAAAGCATGTGACTTTTGATCTCAGGTAATATGTTGGAGCCTCACATTGAGTGTAGAAATAACTTAAATGAATAAATAAAAACTAAAAAAAAAGATTTTTGGTACATATTTCAAGTTGAACTGATTTACACTCCCACTGGTACACTCCTACTTTTTTTTTTTTTTTTTTTTTTTTTTTTTGCACTCCTACTTTTATAGTACCATGCCTTCATAAAAAGAAACAGCAGATAGCACCTTCTGGTCAGTGGTCTAGAGAAGCTAAATGGATACACTTTTCCAATTCCAAGGAATGAATGCTCACCAGTATGAGGGTCAAACTGGCGTCATTCATTGTACAACTCATTAAAAAAGTGCCCTTGAAGCTCTAAAAAGTTCGGAAATCAACTATTCCGATAGAAAACAAGACTTCAAATTGCATATTTTATTACCAAATCTCATTTGTAGTGATTCAATTCAAATATTTATGAGCAATGAATAATGAATTGAGTGTAATAAATAGTTATTTCTCTTAATGATTGAAGTGTGATCAGACCTCGGGATTTCAACATTAATTTGTTTTTTCCTATGCAACAAATTGTAGGAAATCATGGTTTGAGAGAACCCTTTCCCTTACTTTGAGGGAGGAGTGGTGTTGGGGAGGAAGTCTGAGATAATGGAAAAGTTTTTCAACAGATTTCCAAAGATAAAAAATTACTCCAGGTGTAAGAGCATTCAGCTCATAGCTGTTGAACCCCTATCATGTTCAAGGTCCTATGCTAGGCAAGCGGGGGTAGGAGATGATTAAGCTGAGCTTCTGACCCTTACAATCTAATGAGGAGACAATTAATCATAACACAAAATAAGTGACATTGGAGTTCTGAAAAGGAGAATGAATTCTCCTTGGGAGGCAGGTAGGAGAGGGGGCAGGGCTCCTCAAGGAAGACCTCACAACTTCCCAGGGCATCTTGTCATAAAGTCTGTCACAGGCAACACTTCACAATGATTATAATGTTAAAAATAGGACAGAGACAGTGTTCCCATGAGATTACTTTTTAGGCTTGTGAGGGGTTAAGAATACATATAATCACAGAGCTATGAACTGATGCTATCTTTTTAAAAATCAAGTGAATAATCTAGAAACAATTTCAGGGTTGGTAATATTTTTTCCTTATAACTCTAAAGGCTCTTTCCCCATTGTCTTGTAGCTTCCCATGTGGCTGTTGGGAAGTTTGATTCCATCGGACTCATAGGCCTTTAGATCTGACCTGTTCATCTTCTCTTTAGAAGCTTTGAGGATGTCTAGCTCCCTCTTATTCTAAGTTGTACCCCCTTCTCTCCTATTGCTGTATTTTAAACATGGGCATGCACACTTCCTTCCATTCCCAATGGTGACAGCTAAGACTTGGCTGGAACATTGAACAAGACTTAAATGCTTAAAGATTTCAGAATGGAATTTCAACACAGCAGGCTAAATTTTTTGTATTTATCATTCTTGACCTGTAGTGACTACTCAGTATACAACTTTTCACCACAATAGCTATAATGCCACTTTTCTGACAAGTCATTTTTCCAGTACAGCATATTTTCACTCAAAAACATCAAACAAATATTCTACAAGCAGCAGTATTTTGACATTATCGTTTTAAACAAAGACCCACTCACTAATTCACTTGACACAACAATTTCTAGTTAAAGAGTATCATGTGGAACAGGTGTGAATTATGTGTTATGTTTGACTTGTATTGTGTGTGTTTTTCATGTCCATTAAGTGAGAGGGATTCTTCAGTGTTTTGAAGTGCTTTTCTGTTTAGCCTTCATTTTGTCCTAAAGGGTCTTTCGTATTACAACTTTATTTTTAAGAGCATCACAAGTACAAAGCAGTATGAGCCTTCAAAATGTTCAAATATTGGTGGAAAGGAAATGGTACAGAAAGAAGAAAAGAATGAGAAACCTAGCCATTCAGAAAAGATGGGTGTGATAAGCAAAATGAAAAGCGAGAAAGAAGGCAACTCTTTCTGTCCACGGGTCCTGTTCCCATGATAAAACCACATTTCTGGAGGGGAAAAAAGGAGAAAGAACAAAATACTTTGAATGTTTTTAAGGGAGAGTTCATCATATTGGTTATGAAATTTTTGCAAATTATGAGAAGATAAAGTCTGAATCAGGCATATATTCTGGGAAATCATCATGTCCACAAAAGAAGCTATTTCTAGTTGTAGTCTCAAGAAAGAGAAAATTATTATCAAGTGTGTCTTACTCCAATCTTGAATGTCTGGCTGGAAATTTCCTTAGGTTCCCCTGCTTCCCCTCCTCTACCCACCACGAGATCCTTAATTCATCTTTTGGCGAGTACAATAAACCTTCATTACATTATGCTTTACACACAAACCATGTTCATTTATTTTCAAATTGTTCTTTGTTACTTATACAAATTTGTATTATTTAGTTGTCCTATTTTTCTGCAAAAATAATATAGGATCTGGGCTGGGATTTAAGGCATCATAATTCTTCCCTTTAAAACTAGTGAAAATTATTTTTTTGAAAATGGATTTTTAATTAGCACCCATGTTTCGGGGAATGAGTTAAAGATGTTCAGCAAAAGGATAGTTGTATCTGGTATTTCTCAAACTCTGTAGGTCCAAGTCCCAACTGGGGTCGTACACTAGGAGTCTCTGAGCCTGGCCACAAGCCAGACTGCAGGGCTAGTTTACTGCTCCGTAAAAGGAGTGACCTTGAACTAGAATAACCAAATATTTATTGTGCAAACTAGACACTTGTCAGCAGTGAAAGGGAGCTATTAATACTTACATCAGGAAAATGATGGTATAATGAGACTGTCCCAGGCAAATGAGGGATGTGTTTGAGCCCATCTCTTTTACCCGGAGTCAGTAATGTGTCTATAGATGTTGAACAACTAACTCTCTAGGGGGAGAGAAGCCCATTTCAGGGTTTGCTTTTACCTGCTAGAAAAAGCCCATTTCGATGTTTGCTCCTATCTAGTAGATTTCCATAGTGTAAATATTCCCACCAGGGCCAATTTTAAGGTACTAACAGTCTAACAACCAACTTGCAAGACTCTTGAAAACTTGGCAGCCGTTTTTTGCCAGCCAAGAACCTGCACAACACAAGCCAGATACAGTATACCAATACCTGGAGTGCAGGCATTAAATTATTTGCAGTTCAGAGTAGAATTCTGCTTCCCTTCATCTATATCCTCTATTCCTGTTTCCTCTCCTTGGATAGAATTCTTCCTAGCAGACTAGAAATTCTATTATCTTCAGAGGAATCCCCATTCTCAGCCACAGACAGGGTCTTGCTTTTTCATCCCTCCAAACATAGTTTATTTAATCTATTCAAGAAGTGTTTCATGTGTTTTCAGTATTCTAGGTATTGTGGTATATAAGAAGACAGCAACCCAGTATCGGTCGTGCTATCAGAGTCCAGGATATTCTGTCTTGAATAAAACCATGTGCTATCAACAGTCCAGTTGGTGTCAAGCAGCACCAAGATCAACATGGTTCCTTGAACAATTTCTCCTGCACCATGAAGGGATGACCCATCTTGCATAATATTTCAGGGTTTTTTTTACTTCCTGTGGGCAACTAATGGTATAAACGGTATAACTACAGATATGGCCCAAGAATATGCAAAAGTAATTACATGGGACAATTACATGGACAATTCCCTAAACGAGAATCTAAAGGAAACACAATATTCAGTACAGTTCTTTCCAGCATGAAGACAAATGTTATAGAATTATGAAGAGAGCTTTAGCTCCTAGACCACAGCTCCCTACTTCACTTTGCACAACTAAAGCAAAATTGGGTTTATCTGGAACTCGTGGATGGTCTGCCTCCACGTGCATCAAATCTCTCCTTCTAGGAGACAGATGCTTGTTTATACATTTTAAGCGATGATTTTTTTTTTTTTTTCAGTTTTCAGTGTCTACTCCTGCTGGATCTCAGTCTTAATATAGCTCACCTTCTTATACATCAAATACGTTCTCTCTCCTTAATTATATCCGAGGACTTTGGGCTGTATTCTTGGCACTGGGCTGCAAAGAGAAGTGAACACAAATACTGTCCCCAAGAAGTTCACACTTCTGTTGGGGAGAGAGAGACAATTCTATGTACCATTAACCATAAAAAAAAAAAATAAGAGAAAAATAAAAGTACAAATCAAAGACAGAATTAATGGTCAGGACATAAACTAAGGACGTAAGGATCATAAATTCATTCTCTACTACCCATTAGCATCTATGTGCTGTCTGCTTTGACTGCTTTCCAGTGTGCACACATTCACTTTGAATTTTGCATCAGACCCATGTATTTCCTGTTCAAAAATATTTAATTTCATTTAAAAAAATCAATTAGGTTTTTTTATGGAACTTGACAAACTGATTACAAAATGTATGTGGATAGTGATGTGGTATTTCCCTGATGGTGTGAAGTTTACGTTATGACGTCCTGACTAGAATACATAGGATTGTGCAAAACAAAATTTGTATTCCTATTCAAATTGCTTCCGAGAAGCAAAATGCTAACTACATTATGGAAGGTAATAAAGATACTTTGTTTCCTTGCAGAAACAAGTATGTGGAATAGTAAATAGCGCCTGGGTGGCTCAGTGGGTTAGGCCGCTGCCTTCGGCTCAGGTCATGATCTCAGGGTCCTGGAATTGAGCCCCACATCGGGCTCTCTGCTCAGCAGGGAGCCTGCTTCCTTCTCTCTCTCTCTGCCTGCCTTTCTGCCTACTGTGATCTCTCTCTCTGTCAAATAAATAAAATCTTAAAAAAAAAAAAGAATAGTTTAAACAATTTGAAAAGAGAAATAAGAGGGAGGGTGGACTTACTCTTAATCCATTTAATAGAGATGTAGATAGTATTCAGGAAGAAAACAATCAATCTATGAAATAACATCTGAAACACATCCATGCATATATGGAAATCTGGCATCAACTACAGGTAGCATTTCAAATTAGGAAGAGATAGATGAACCATTTAATGATTGTAGTTGGTCATCCATAGAGAAACAAGAATGAATTTGCCTTTCCTTTCCTTCTAAGTAACAAACGTTCCCCCTAAATAACAAACGTTCACGTCACAGAGCTATTACCACATTATGTGGTTGTTAAAAAGAATGAAGTACATTTATGTGTAAAAATATAAAATGATCTTCAGACTATAAAGTAAAGAAAGCAAGTCATAAAAGCAATTTATACAGCACAGTCTTATTCACATGTATTTGGGTGGGGTGGGGGTTGACAAACGTGAAACCTGTGATACACACATATATATGAACACATGTGTAGAAAAAGGGTCTGGAAGTATATACAACCAACTACTACCATGGTGACACGAGGAGGAGGGTAAGAGCAGGCTTGGGATATCTGTGGGAACATATTAGTATTTATTCCAAACTTCCATAATTGTTTAATTCAGAAAGATATAGTACTGTGAAACAGTCACATGGAAAAGGCTGTCAAAATTATAAATCACTAAATAAGTATATAATTATTGAAAATGAATCTGTTCAGCTAGCTTTCATGCAGTCTTCTCCTTCCTAATAATGGGCTGGCTCAGTAGTTTTCTAATGTGGTCTGGGAACTCCTGGAGGTTTCTGATGCCATCTCAGGGGGTCCATGAGGTCAAAACCATTTTAAAAATAAAACTGTTTTGGGTTTTTTTTCCCTTTTCTGCTCTCCTGAGTTTACAGTGGACTTTCCAGAGGAGGAGGAAGGTCATGAGGTTAATGAGATTGAAGAGGCCAGATCGAATAGCAAGATTTTTCACTGGGTAGTTTTATATTTTTGTTTTCATACCATACAAATGTGTTACCCATTAAAATATATATCATAGAAGATAATACTTGTATAATCTCTGGATGGAAGGCATTTCTGATTATGCAAAAACTGAAATCCAGAAAGCCAAAAAACAATAATTTGACTACATAAAAAGTTAACAGTTTTGCCCAGCAGAATAAGTAATCTGCAAATTAAAAGACCAATGACACATAGGAAAGTTTTTTGTTGTTGTTGTTGTTGTTTTTTGCAAGATATGGTGTGTGAAAAACAACAATCCCTTTCAAATAAGTAAGGAAAATGATGAGGGCCCAATGGAAAAATAGGCCAAGGCCATGATCAGGTATTCACAAATGAAAAAGATACAAATGCCCCCATATATATAAAGATATGTTCTGTCTCAGTGTTAATCAAAGAAATGAAAATAAAATCAATACTGGGTTACTTTTTTTTAGACATTCAGATTAGCAAAGATTAACTAGAATAATGGCAAAGAGGTAGGGAAATTGGCATTTACATAAAACATTGGTAGAGTATAGTATAAATTATTTCTGAAGGGCAGTGTGGCAATAAATATAAAGATATTAATTGTGCAACCCTGTTCTAAGAGTTTCACTTCTAGGAATTCAGGGTAAGGTCACAGAGATAAGTGAAATGCTGAAAACAATCATATGTCAGATTACTAATTTTTGCCCCCATCTACCCAGATCCAATTTTCCCTTATCCCTTTACTAATAGAATGTCTACTTCTGCTGAGTTTTAAGATGTATGACTATTCCACTGAAGAGGACATTTCCCAGCTTACCTTGAAGCTAGGTGTGGCCCTGTGACAACATAGTGTGAGTGGAAGCAAACTCCCAACTATTGTGTTACTTAATGGAAATTGCCAGTTCCTCTCTTCTCAGGTGAAAACATAGCACTTGTGGGCCCAATCTGGCCATGTTGACAAAGACACCATTTTAAGGGATGACAGAATAACAAGCTAGAAGAACTGTTGCCTTGAATGATTGAGAAACAGCTGAGGACCTACAGTGGGGCATAGTATATGACAGAAAAATAAACTTGATATTATTTGAGCTGCTGGAATTGTCATACCAGCTTAGCCCATAACTTAATTAATACAGATTTAGATGTCAGTCAATATAGTTTTTTAAACATAAATTTTGTTATAATGGAAGCATAAGCAATCATTAAAAGTGATTTCATAAATCTGTAAATGTCTGCCTGCATTGTTGTGTTTTTTAGGCTTTTTTTTTTAAGATTTTATTTATTTATTTGACAGAGATCACAAGCAGCAGGCTGGCGGCGGGGGTCGGGGGGTAAGCAGGTTCCCTGCTGAGCAGAGAGCCCAATGAGGGGCTTAATCCCAGGACCCTGAGATCATAACCGGAGCCAAAGGTGGCCACTGAGCCACCCAGGCGCCCCCTTTTTAGGCTTCTTGAGCTGCTACAATAACATACTACAGACTGAAGGATTTAAACAACAGAAACTTGCTTCTCACAGTTCAGGAGGCTAGGAAGTATAAGATCAAGGTTCTAGCCAATGCAGTTTCTGATGAGAGCTCTCTTCCTGGCTTGCAGATGGCCATCTTGCTAGGTCTTCACATGGCCTTTCCTTATTGCATGTGCTGGGGGTGGGAGAGGCAGGGGAGGAGAATGTACTCTGGTCTCTTCCTACTCTTACAAGGACTCCAACCCTATCAGACTAGGTCTCTACTCTGATGACCTCATTTAATCTTAATTAAGTCCCAAGGACCTTATCTCCAAAAACACTCACATATGGGATTAGGGTTTAAACATTTGAATCTAAAGGACAACACAATTCAGTTCATAGCATTGATTTTAAAAAATTACTAAAATCATGTATATCATGACTCCAGTTATGTCAAATTATATATGTGTCGGTGTGTATGTATAGAATATGTTTACATAGATTCCAAAAACATATGCCCCAGAAGCAATAAATTCTTAGGGGGGCTATGTCAGACATCTTTGGGCTAAATTAAGAACAAGTTATAGAACGGAAGAACAGGCAGAGCTAAAAGTAGTCCTTGATGCACATCACATCATAAAAGCAAACAAAAAGCTATGTAACAAATGAAGATTTGTTTCATATGGGGTAAATGTTAGGGGAAAAAAACCTCAAAAGAATGACGCTTTTCAAAAGTACAAATGTGTACCTGGAATTCTATTATCAAGTGAAATGTTTCTTGGGAAGTAGAAATGGCTTCTGCTCTGTGTTGTGTTTTATGTTGGGTTGTGCTAGGATAAATTTTTTATAAGTTATTTCTCGGAATAAACCATGTCATCAGTTTCAGAGTTCTTTCAAACCCCCACTGTGGTCCACCCACTCATTTCTCTCCTATTTTCCCTTTTCCCCACAGAGGGTTATGAATCTCCTCATTCTCTTTCCAGCTGCTAGCTACTCCACTTTTTCTTCTCTTGTTATCTGCAATTGTTACTCCTTTTTCTTTTTATTCTATTTGTTTTCTTTCATTTGTTCCTTTATTATCTTCTTTGTTCTCACCCTCTTTTTTTTTTCCCTTGGTCATCTGATTGACTTGCACTTGATCTATGAGTTTTCTGTTGCTTCTTTCTTCTTTTTCTTCTCTGCAATTCCTAATCTCATAATAAAACCCAAAATGCTTCCACAGAGCAGGCAGAATATTAAAATGTGGGGCTGCTCTCTGCCCTTAGATATTCCCAGAATGGTCTGCAGAGGTATTGCTCCCAGCACCTAAGTTAACTAGCTCCAAAAGTCTGTAATATCTCTGTCCACAAAACCTCATGAGTCAGTATTCAGTTTACAGGCCACTTCATTATTCTCATCCATCAGACAAGGCAATAAATATGCCCCTTTTCCTGCCACTCCCCAGCCCTTTGGCGACTTGTATTCCTCCACACTTCATGTTCTAAAACCAATGTTTACCTAAAAAAATGACTACAGGAGGGAGGTAATTAGGGAAAAGGGAAATCACTGCTATGATCTCTCCTGGGCCTTCCTCTTCAGCAAATAGCTCACAAGAAGCAACAAACAAACAAACAAGCAAACAAAACCATTGAGCAAAGGAGCTATAATTGAGGGTGAAGCAAAGGGTAAAAGGAAGAAAGCAGGAGGAGGCAACCTCTAGATTTTTTGCTTCCAGGCGATTTGTGGGATATGAAAAGAATATGAAAGAGAAGAGATGGTTCTTAGTCTCAAGGAGTTACTATCTAGTAGGAGAAATGGCATGCCCTTTGTGTTGGGGGTCCCCAAGACCACCCCCGTTTCAAAGATCTGCTGGAAGGATTCATAAGATTCAGAAAAATAGATTCATTTACATCCCAGTTACTAATCATTACAGCAAAAGGATACAGATTAAAATCAGTAAAGAAAAAAAGCACATAGGCAAAGCCCAGGAGAAACCAGGAGGGAGCTTCCAGGAGAGTCTTCTGCCAGTGGAGTCTCACCAGCGGGATTAATTCTCTAGCAGCTTTGTGTAACAACATGGGTAAAGTATTGCGGGCAAGGGAAATATACCAAGCCTTGGTATCAGGGATTTTAACTGGGGGTCAGTCACACCAGCCTGGAGTACCCAGGTGACTGACCTTAACTATTTAGTCTCCTGACTTCAAGAGGTCAAACACACTGTGACCCAGAGCCTCAAGTATATTAAAAAAAAAAAAAAAAGTGTGAGCATAAGTCATATTGTTAGTATAAATTGTGATCAAACTGATAAGAGTGTAAGGCTAAAGCCTCAGGCATACAGCAACACTCTTATCAGGTAGGATAGAGGTTCAAAGGGCATCTCCCAAGAGCCCATCAAGGACCAAGTCTTTCTTTGGAATGTGCAGGATTTGAGTTACCCATGCTCGCTGGGTTAACCCTTTATCCTGATGGCAGAAAACTTAACCTAATCTTATTCTCAGTTACTTTAGATTTTGTTTCCATTTTGGTTTTGGTCATCATTTTGGATTTTAAATCCATCAAAATAATATTCATTTACCTTTCTGTCCAGGGCCATTTTGAAGATTGAAGGGTTTAATAGGGCCATGGCATATGTGGGAAAGACAGTGGATCTAGGACATCGGTTCACGATGGCATACACAGAATGTGCCTTGCTTGCATTGGTTCTTGACTGCTGAGACCGCCGTCGGTCCCTGCACAAGGCATCCTTGTGCTAACAATGAGGTCGCAAGTTATCCGAACCTCTCAGCTACTACGGAAGATGCAGAAATCTTTTCCTTATTCCTCTGTAGCTACAGAAGATTAGGTAAAGGGGGCTGTCTCACATCCTCCTTGCCTAGACATATATCATAACCTCGAAGAATACTACTCAAAAATGATTTTGTTAAAAAAAAGTCTCCTGGAAGACTGGAATTTCTATTCATCACTACCAGGTAAGGGGTACGCATGAGAAATCCTCACTGGCCTCAAATGTTCTTGCTCTCCTTGCAGAACATTTTCTCTTCTAGTAGAGACAGATATTACCCCCCTCTCTCAGAGGGATGGTAGGTGTTAGTGCAGTTTAGAAAATCGAAAGCCATTCAGTTAGGCTGGAGCTTAGAGTAGATATGGGCCAGCTGTAGGAGCAGGTAGGGAGATCAGATAGGGCTGAAATTATGGAGAGCCTTGGATGAAGAAAGGAGTCAGAGCCATTATAGAACAAGAGTGGGAGACAGATGAGAGCTATAATTAAGTAAGAATCATCTATCATAGTGTGGATCCCTGTGAAATACTTTTGCAACACACTTGGGAAGACAATACCTAGGTAAGAAAATCACATGATAAAAACATTTAAAACAATAAATCCCTTTTCTGGAATTAAAAAGACCAGAAACTATGTATAGTTGAACAAAGTAAAACACATGATTGTTTTAACTACATGAGACTAGGAAGCCTAAGAATATGGAAAATAATTTTCTCTAAAACTGATTATCCATGACGATTTAAGAAACTAAACTAGGGGGTTGTTATCAAATTGTGTGGAATTCTCCAAAAACAAACTTCCACAATTTACCCTCATTTTTTCCTTCTGCACCACCATCATCAAAGGGAATAAAAGGCACTTGTCTTTAGTCTGCTTGAATCCTGTATACCATCTCTGTAATGAATTATTAGCATATTAAATCATTAATTTATAAAGCAGAATTTGCTTTCCTATGATATAAAGATTTGCAAGGTGCAGCTACAAAAAGATGGGGTACAGAATGAGTACTGGGGAAAGAATGATGAACTTCATCTGGGGTGGTTTAGGGAGACAATTGATAAGTCTGATTTTTAGGGAAAAGCATTCCAAAACAAAGGGAACAGCATGTGCAAAGCAGGGAGGTATTAAAATTGCTGGTACATAAAGTATGAGAGTAGAGGGAGTTTCAGCTTGAGAGGTAAAAGATGGAAGAGGGATGAAATCATACAGGGACAATAGGTGGGTTAAGAAATTTGAGATGGCCCCTATATTCCTAAGGGTGGTCCAAAACTGCCCAGATCACAGTCACCAGATGGTTCTAAAATTGGAATATGGGGATGAGCTGAAGAACCTGCTTTTAAGTAAGCTTGCCAGGTAATTCTTATGCAAACTAAGGTGTAAGTAACTACCACTATACAAAATAAATAGATAGCCCTTGAAGGTGGTTAAGAAGGAGAACTTCACTCTTGGAGGCCTATGGTGATTGGATTTAGGATTTGTTTGGGAAAGAGGCTGGTGGAAAAGGAAGGAGAGTCAGGTTGCTCTCCCTCATGGGATTTTTTTTCTCCCAGGATCGTTCCAACTTTAACAAGGATTTCTGACCCCATCCCACTTTCCTCAATGATCCAGCACTACTTCATTTGTACCTAAAATTGCACTTACATACAATTTTTCTTACATGTGTGTACAAAAGTTCTGTGCCCCCCCCCCCCTTTCTATACTTCAAGCTCCTTAAAAAAAATTTTTTTTTGGTCTCCACTCCCAGTATGGGGCTTGACCTTACAACCTTAAGATCAAGAGTCACATGTTCTACTGACGGAGCCAGCCTGGGACCCCAAAGTCTGGCCATTTTTTTGAGTAAAAATGTGTGTCCCTTCTGATGTAAGTCTATGTGTTTTGGGGGGCAGGATGAAAAAAATTTTGAAGGAATTACTTGGACTTCAGTACTGAGATTTATTTTTATTTCTCGAATTGATGTCACATTCATACAATAAAGACAGTTTCAAACAATCTTTATATATTTGTTTCTTGGATCAAGAATGATTTTTATTCATTTGAAAAGCAAATCACTGACTTTAAAAATTAATTTCACCCTTTTCACTGGGGGGGAAATCCTTTAAAAATTCCGGACTTTGCAAGAGAACCTCCACCCTTCTTCATGTTCTCTCATTTCATAATGGAGAAGAGTGAATTCAGGTGGCACATCCATGCTGCCACCACAGTATCTTTTTCACACATTTCTCCATTTATAAAATTCTTCCCTTGTTTGCTCTTCACAATCTCTACTTCGTCATCCTTTGACCCTCCCACCATATTCACTCTTCCTACAGGACCCCAGTCTTTCAGCAGTAAAACGAGACTTTTCGGAGCAGTTACTTAATTAACCGCGTTGAGTGCACACGGTGGAGCTCCGCCCCATAGGAGGGGCTAACACAGGCGGACCGAATTAGTCGGTCTGTCATTAACAAATGATCCCTTAATCTTTTCAGAGGAGCGAAACACACACAAAGGCCCAATCAGAAGCCGCGGCTCTAGGAGTTCGGTGGGGGCGGGGCTGGGCAAGCGCCTTCCCACCTCCCAGCCTCCCGCCGCGGCCGTCGGAGCCTCGCGGGCTCGGGCAGGCCCCGCCCCCTGGCCAGGCGCGGCGGCTATTGGGCGGCGCGTTCCTCGCCGTCGCCTCAGTTGCTGGGAGAGGGTGGGTGGGGGCGGGGCTTGAGGTGGGCCGGGGGCCCAGGGAGAAAGGCGGGGAGACGAGGGCGGGCTGGGCGGATTCGACGAACGCCGCGGCGGTTGGCGAAGCGGACCGGGCGCAGCCTTCCCGGTGCGAGGAACGGTTCCCGCTGACAGATCCCCTTCTTCCGGCCGCGCCACCCGGGAGGCGGATCCCCGGGGCCTGAGGAGGCTTCCTCGGCCCGGCCCGCCCTCCCTCCCTCTCCCGCGGGTCACCCAAGCGGCCTGTGAGGAGGAGGCGGAGGAGGTCGTCGGGGGCGGCGGCAGGCGGAGACCGCGCTCCCCCTTTCCCGGCGGCGGCGGGGGCAGGACAATGGAGGTGGCTGTGGAGAAGGCGGCGACGGCGGCCGCGGCGGCTTCGGCGGCGGCCGCCGGGGGGCCCTCAGCGGCGCCAAGCGGGGAGAACGAGGCCGAGAGTCGGCAGGGCCCCGACTCGGAGCGCGGAGGCGAGGCGGCCCGGCTCAACCTGTTGGACACTTGCGCCGTGTGCCACCAGAACATCCAGAGCCGGGCGCCCAAGCTGCTGCCCTGCCTGCACTCCTTCTGCCAGCGCTGCCTGCCCGCGCCCCAGCGCTACCTCATGCTGCCCGCGCCCATGCTGGGTTCGGCCGAGACCCCGCCGCCCGTCCCCGCCCCCGGCTCGCCAGTCAGCGGCTCCTCGCCGTTCGCCACCCAAGGTGAGAGCCGGCTGTGGGCGCGGGGGAGTCCGGGGAGGGGCTCCGGGAGGCAAGCGCCCTTGTGCGGCGCGACCCGCTGTCATGTCGCCGCCGCCCGGGGTGCGCGGCGGGGGAGGGGCGAGGAGGAGGGTCTGTGTTGGCGGCGGTGACATGGAGGGCCCGCGCGCTCTGCGGCGTGCCGCGCGCCCCGCGAGCAACTTCCACGGGTGCCGAGGACTTGGCGGCGCCGCTGGCGCTCCTCCTGCTGCTCGGCGTTCTCCTCCAGGGTTGGGTGGCCCGGGCGACCCGCACTTTTGAAAACCTCTGTTGGAGTGGGCTCTAGTGGGTATCTCAGATTCTTTGCCGACTGCATCTTGTTAACTGCTACCCTCTGCCTCCGCAAAGCTTTGTCCGGGTCCATATGATCCTAATCATCTCGTGTATACCCACGTTATTTGAGCTGGAGGGGGGAAGGGAGGGATGAAGACGAAGTGATGGTGACTTTCTTCGGTGATTGATTACAGATCGGATGCCGTCTATTTACTATCTTGCCTGTTTCAGGTTCTTTACCTTAACGAGTCCCCGATTTTACTCCCTCTGCTAGGGACAAAGGAACCAAAAGAAACGGCATTTTGTTGTCTTTTCTCATTGGAAGATTTTCTTTTTGAAACGGCAAAGGGTAAAGAGAAATAGAACAAAGTGACTTGGGGTGCAGGCTTTTCTTGTATTTCGTAGAGAACAGCTAGAAATGTTGAAGTTACTGTTCTCTTTGTGGTATTTGTTACTGTATAATGAGACTTTTGACAGGTAGTTCCCTTTGCTAACGTTAACAGGTTTGAAACATTTAAAGTTAAGTTGAAGTAAGTATACAGTAGTTATTCTGGAAGAATGCTTGAGGATTTTAAATTGTAATAGTGCAAATATTGGAGCACCTCTTTTTTAAAAATAGAAAGTAACTGGAAAAGGGGAAATAATTCATTTTTAATACATACTTTCTGTTAGAGGGTCTAGTTGATTTGAGATAAAATGCTAATTAAAATATTGAAGCTAGGTCAAGGGGTATATATATAAAATTGATGCATAAATAGTAGTGTTAGACTCTTCATTTGATTATATGTTAAAAACAGTATCTAGTTGAGGGAGCCAATTTTCCATGGGTCGCTCAGTTTCTGCAGGTCTTGCCAGGGAGGTACTGACTGCCCTTTGTTTGATGTTTCTATAAGGATCAGCCTTGGAAGATAGAGATAGTGTCTTCCACCAGAGCAAAGATCAGGCGTGCACATGGTCCAGTTAATGTCTACTGGAGTAAAGGGCTGGCATGCTTACTGCCCATGATAAAAGATTGGGCTTCTCTAAGCTTAGGTTTCCTCCTTGTAACACAACCCACTCCTGTGCAGGTGTCAGCTGGCCCCTTTCACTTTGTCTGGTGGGAAATGGAATTCTGGGAACCAGTGCAAAAATGTTGATGCTTTGGCTTATGTTATTGTGAGTAACTAATAAACTGCCCCTTGTCTCATCCCTGAGTCTTTGTATCTTGTACCAAATGGTGAGCTAGCTTGCAAGTAGGCTGAAGTCTCAGATCTTTCACACTGTCTTCTCTGATGTGGCCCACCTGTGGAAATTTAGTATAAGTGAAACTTCAATCTTAGTTTTTAATTTTTAGACACATTTTAAGGTTTCTTTTATTTATATATTTTTTTCTTTTATTTATATTTTAATTGGTTAAGCTGGCTGGTAGCCGATTGGGATCTGGGTTTTGCATAATTCTAGAATTAAGATTTATCATGTTCCTGGCCATGATGCTTAGACCTGAATGAATGAGAACATGGGTAATAAAAACTCTGAAACTAAACTCTGAAGACATGTTTTCAATTTCATATTTCTCAAAATGTTCTGTGTAATTCTAGTCTCTCAATGTATTTTATCTTGGTATTTGTATTATCAGCAAGAGTTCCAAGAAAGCATTTAAATTAGAAGGTAATGATTTTGTTTTTATACTAAGAAAGACAAAGTCTTTAATAACAATGATATTTTAAATACAGTACAAGAGAAGTTAGGGTTATGTTCAGTAAATTAAAGATACTCTCTATCCTGAATCTTACGGACTTGAATATATTCTCCCTTCTCTCCTTGCAAACTTATTTTAATACTAGTTGAAGTAAAACTTGAGCCAGTACATTTCATAAATATATAGGGTTCATTTGATCACCTGTACTGCATTCTCCTAATGAAGCTGTGGATAGTCATTATGGGTCAGACTTTAATACCTGCAGGAGCTAAGCTAGGCTATCTGAGTTAGAGACCTATGATCTTGGAGGTGAAATAATAGGAATGAGGAGGGAGGGAAAGGGAGAGGAAGGAAACTAAGCTCCAGCAGGTTGCCATGCAAGAGAGGGGAGGACCAGTATTAAAAGATAGATAGATAGATAGATAAAATTTCTCTTAATGAGAAGTCTGAAGTCCGGATTTCTGTGAGCTCTTTCTCTAGTATTAGATACTGGCAAGTAAATAAAAAAAAATAAACATGCACACAGGCCCATTCAAACAAAACAAGTTTTGTGGAGGCCACAATCATGTTGTAGTTACACTCTTCCCTTTTAGATTTAGATAGTGGTTTTCAAATTTATAGCTCTACTAGAGTCACTGGTATATTTATTAAAAATTTAGATTTCTAGAGGTGCCTGGGTGGCTCATTTGGTTAAGTGTCTCCCTTCAGGCCAGGTCATGATCTCAGGATCCTGGGATCCTAGCCCTTACCAGGTAGCGGACTCTGTGCTCAGCAGAGAGCCTAAATCTGCCTCTTCCTCTGCCCCTCCTCCTTACTTTTTCACACACACACACACTCTCTCTGAAATAAATAAAAATCTTTAAAAAATTTAGATTTCTAGGCCCACCCTCCAGAGAGCCCTGCTTGGTGTATTTTTAGAATTCTAGAGTATAAGTATTAAACCCTAGTGTTTCTTTAATTCAAGCAGTATTATATTCCAAAATAAAATTGATCATAAGAGGATTCTTTAGGAAATTAAGACCAAAATTCAAGGTATAGAATAATAGTTTTCAACACTATCAGGCCGAATTTTTCTATTTAGTAATTTTTGGTGCTCCCTGTTAATCCTAAATGAAATTCATAGAAAATAAATCCTTCTAAAATATTTTTTTTTGTGAAAAAGAAATAAGGCTAATTATAATAACAAAAAGATATATATTATAACTTATAAATGCTCAGACACAATTACGCTAGTTCCCAACACTTCATTGAGAACATGGGTTGAAACTGTCCTTTGTAAGGCTGCCAGTTGGAAGGAATGAGCTTGAGTGACCACATGCTAAAGCTGGATGACTACCTCAGGTGTGACTGTCATTTTCTTAGTGTGAGGTTATATCCAGGAAAGAGGGAAGAGCTTAGAAAATAGATTTTCTTTAGGTACATTATAGGTACCTGAAGTCAGAAGACGAACTGATCTTAAAGAAGTGTTTCAACATTGTGCAATATTTTGTGGCATTCGTGTAGTGTTCAGCAAGAGTTGCAACCTCTAAGCTATTTTTTTCTTTTTAATTTTTTGTTTATATTAAATTAGCCAACATATAGTACATCATTAATTTCAGATGTAGTGTTCAATAATTTATCGGTTGCCTATTACTACCAGTGTTCATCACATCATGTGCTCTCTTTAATGCCCATCACCCAGTTACCCCATCCCCTCACCCTAAGCTATTTTTACAAGAATACTGGGCATACTCTTGAAAAGGGTCACATTATTTGTCCAGGGAGATTAAAAAAATAGGAATCCATCAGTTTTCTTACACTTCTTTACTAACTGGCAGTCTATAACATGTAATTGTCAGTTCTGGGATATCATTTCTTTGGGTTCTTGGTGAGAAGTATAAATCACCTTGTGAGTACAAGATACAATGTCAGAGAATTAATAGTATTTAAGACAGATCCTACCTACCTGTTTTGTACATAAACAGTTTGTACATAAAACTGCCTACCAGTTTTGTACATAAACAGTTCTATATATGGTATTCACCTGTTAATGGAAATTATACTATTGTTTTGAATTGGGGGTTATTATGAATAAAACTGTTACAAATATTTGTAGACAAGTCTTTATGTGGATATGTTTTCATTTCCTTGGTAAATACTTAGAATTGGAATTTCTTGTTTGCATCATAAATGTGTATTTACACTGGTTGTACTGTTTTGCATTCCTTCCAGCAACGTATGAGAGTTCCAGTTGGTTCATATCCTCGCCAATTTGGGTGTTAGTCTTTAATTTTACTCATTCTAGTATGTGCAAAGGGGAGTCTCATGGTTTTAATTTTCATTTCCCCGATGAATAATGATGAGCATCTTTTCCTGTGCTTATTAGTTATTACAGCTTTTTGGTAGAATTTCAGTTTGTCTTTTGTAGATTTTTAAAATTATGTAATTGGTTACATTATTGAAAAGTAAATATTCTTGATATACATTCTGTATCCTGGTCCTTTGTTAGATACACGTATTGCACATATTTACTCCTGTAGCTTGCCTGTTCATTTTCTTACGTGTCTTTTGAAGAGCTGAAGTTTTAAATTTTATTTAAATCTGATTTGTCATTTTTTTTTCTTTTATAGTTAATTCTTTGCCTACCCTAGGTTTACTAAGACTTTGTCCTTTCAGCACTTTTATAGTTCTGGTTTTTATACTTAGATGTATCATCTATTTTGAGCAATTTTTGTATGAGGCATAAGAGTTGAGGTTCATGTTTTCAACCATATGTTAAAGTACCATTTATTGAAAAGGGTACTGTTCCCATTATATCACTTCGGCATTTTTGTTAAAAATCAGTTTAACATATATGTATGGTTCTATTTCTATACACTTATACACTTTTCTGTTGTTTTGAGCTATCCAGTCAGTAATAAGTGGGTTTGTTTTTTTTTAATTGCTGTAGCTGCTTCTTTCTTTCTTTTAAGATTTTATTTATTTATATGAGAGCACCAGAGAGCACAGGGGAGCATGAGCAGGGGGAGGGGCAGATGGAGAGGGAGAAGCAGAAATAGACTTCCTGCTGGGCAGGGAGCTTCATGTGGGGCTCCAGCCCAGGACCCTCAAAGGATGGTGACCTAAGCCGAAGGCAGCCACTTAACGGACTGAGCCACCCAGGTGCCCCTGTTGCCCGAGCTTTTAAAGTAAATTTTCAGTTGGACAGTTTTGTTCTTTTTCAAAAATTGTTTTGCTCTTTGAAGTCATTTACATTTCTTCATAAATTTTAGAATCAGCTTGTTAATTTCTACACAGAAGCCTGCTACGATTTTGATTAGAATTGCATTAAATCTAGATACTACTTTGGGAGAATGATCTAACATTGCGTATTCCTATCTATAAACATGTTTTATCTCCTATTTAGATCTTTAATTGCTTTCAACACTATTTTATCATAGTAGTCTTGCACAGTATTTTAGTTTATTCCAAAAATATTTTATGATGTTGTTTAATGATATTGGTATTTTTAGGAAATATCATTTCCAATTGTTGATAGCTAAAATATAATTTACTTTTGTATATTGATTGTATCCCATTATCTTTCTAAATTCGATGATTAAAGCTTAGTAGTTTTTTTTTTTTAAATCATAGTTTTTTTTGTCTATTAAGATTTTCTTCTTAGACTATCCTGTTGCTCACAGGTTGATAGTTTTACTTCTTTCTTTCCTAATTTCTGTTATCTTCTTCCCTTATTGCACTAAATAGGACCTCCAGTTCAATATTGAATAGAAGTTTAATTTCACTGTTAATGGTGACAACTTGCCTTATTCCTGATCTTAGGAGGATAACGTTAGTTGTTCATCATTAATATGTTAGAACTATTAGCTTTTTACAGTTGCTCATTATCAAAATTAAGGAGCTCCCTTCTGTTCATAGTGTGCTGAGGATTTTAATTGTGTTGGATGATGAATTTTGTTAAATGCAGTTTCTGCATCTGTTAAAATGATCATCTGGGTTTTCACCTTTTTTCTGTTAATGTGGTGAAGTTGTTAAACCTGTCTTGCATTCTTGGGATATGCTTTGCTTGGTCACCATGTATTATCCTGTTTGTGTACTTCTGGATTTGATTTGCTAATATTTTAAGGACTTTTTTTATGTTCTTGGGGGAATATTGGTGATAGAGTTTTCTTGTATCTTTATCTGATTTTGGTATCAAGGTAGTAACTGGCCTCAAAGAGTGTATAAAGTGTTCCATCTCTAATTTTCTGAAAAAGGTTTTGTAAAATTACTATTAATTCTTTAAATATTTGACAGAATTCAATGAATCCATTTGGGTTTAGAGTTTTGTTTATGAGAAGGTTTTTGATTAGGAATTCAGTGTCTTGATAAAGGGCTGTTCAGATGTTTTATTTCTTCATGAACCCATTTAGATAAATTGAAAATTTTCTGTTTCATCTAATTGGTACATTTTTAGCATATATTTGTTCACACATTCCTTTTCCCTTTTAATGTTTTCAGGGCCTGAACAATGTCCCAGACCTCCTTTGTTTCTATTTGTAGTGTTTGCTCTTTTTCTTGCTTGCTATTCCTAAGGGCTTATCAACTAACTTTTGGCTTTGTTAATTTTATTTATTGTCTCTGCTTTAAAGGTAGAGTTTTCTCTCTAAGAACACACATTGGCTGCCTCAAACAAATTTTGTGTTTTTAACATTCTATTAAAATATTTTAAAAATTTTCTTGTGATTTCTTCTGTGACTGATGGATTGCTCAGAAATGTGGGGTTCTCTGCTCAGCGGGGAGCCTGCTTCTTCCTCTCTCTCTGCCTGCCTCTCTGCCTACTTGTGATCTGTCAAATAAATAAATATATAAAATCTTTAAAAAAAGGTAAAGTTATTTGGGGATTTTCTGTATCACTTATCCTATTGTAGCAAGAAAAAAAATACTCTATTTTTTTGTTAAGTCTGTAAGACTTAACTCTTTTGAAGTTATTGAGACATTTGATTTCCTAATATATTATCTTTCTTGGTGAATGGTCTGTGTGTATTTGAAAAGAATTTAAATTATATCCACAGTTGTTTGGTGTAGTTCTATAAATGTCAGTTAGGTCAAGTTGTTTGATAGTGTTGTGAAAATCTTTGTTTTGGTTTGGTTTTCTTTTTTGGGGGGGTTCTAATTGTTCTATCTGTAATGGAAAGAAGAATGTTAAAATCTCTTGGTGGTTGACCTTTTTATTCCTTTAATCCTGGTTTTTGCAGCTTTATCTAATTGATTGTCTGCCTTTTGAACACTATGAAATGTTCTTTCTCATACTACTTTTTCATGAAGTCTCCATTGTCTTAGGTTAATACAACTACACCAGTTTTCTACCTCTGTTTGAATGGTATATTTTTCCATTCTTCCACTTTTAACCTTTCTATTTAAAGTAGGTCTCTTGTACATAGTGAATAGTAGTGTCTTGCTTTTTTAATCCAACCTATAAATTTTTGCTTTTAATTGTTTAACCATTTACATTTTAATAATTATTAGTATGGTCAAGTTTAAGACTACTTTTTAAAACTTTGTTTTCTCTTTGTTCCTCCTGGGCCTCTAGTATCTTTGTTTTTCTCAGTCCCTTAGCTACTGTTCTCTGGTAAGCTTTGCAAAGTCTTGCTGTGCACACGCATGGTATCCTTCAGCCAAGGACTTGGAGAAACCCCATAGAGACTGCTGGCACTTTCACTCTTTGTAGCTCTCCTCTCTTCGGTGTTTAATTTGTTTCAAGCCCCAGATCTTTCTCAGGCTTTTTAAGCTATGTTCTACTTAGGCTCTTGCTGCCTACATTATAGTTGGGAAATAGTTCCAGGCAGAGAATCAGGACATCTTAGAGTTCATCTCCTGAATTTCCCCTTTTTCAGGGGTCACAGTCCTCATTGCCTATTGTCCAGTGCCGGAAGACAGTTGCCTCATGTATTCTTCCCAGTTACATACAGTTGTTTATGGTAGGCAAACTTGTCTTGTTACTGGTTACTCTGTCCTGGTGGAAAGTTGATGTCAAAATACCATTTTTAGATTACATTGCTCCTTTTTAATATACTCACATGTGGGTAATTTGGTTCTTGTGTCTCTAGATCTCACCAAGTTAAACTATCATCCTAAATGCATGAGCCCTACATTTCTTCTTTATAACCTTGACCCCTTTCTCAAATTTACATCTGCATTTTCAAGTACATACCAGACCAGTAGTCTCCAGAATGGGATGTGTGTCACACATTATGAGGTAACATAATTCACTGAGTTGAAGGAAAACATTAGAACCTTTTTTAAGTTAAGCTTTAAAGTACTTGATAAGTGGAATGTCGTGTTCACATAATTAAGCATGTCAAATGGCTACATTTCACATATAGCATACAGAGAATTCTAAGGGGGAGGAATGAGGGCTGCTGCAAGTCCAAAAGGTATCTTTGACAGAGTTAGGAATACATGTGCTCTTGGCATATGTAGCACCAACAACTACATGGCATAGGAAGTGGAATGCATATTATTTTTCATTTGCCCTCTTAAATTAAGTAGTCCCTTGTGCTGTACAACCCAACTGTACATAGCTGCTCTGGAGGTAGTAGGATTTCTATACTGCAGACTCTATTGTGATCCCCACTCCACCCCTAGCACACACAGACATGTATTATAACACAATTTACATGTTCTTGGATAAGTTGGCTTATGGGCTGTAACCTCTGTTTTTGACTAAAATGACTGACAAAAACTGAAGATCATGATAGGCCCTTACCAAGACTCTGACATGAAAACCCTGTAATCTCAGTTCCTGGGAAATTCCCATATGGAGGCCACTTAAAAAAGCCCCTCAGTTTCAGCAGCCTGGAGAATCCCTAAGTTGTAGGATGTAGGGCACATGGGTAATGGCAATAAAAAGTGATCCCCAACTTCAATTAATAGGACAGAGAGTTGCATTTAAGTCTGTCATCAAGGTTGGATGCTGATAACTTGGCTCCTCTCCAGTTTAGAAAAATACAGAAAGCTCCTCAGGGCTTCCCATATTTGATGACTTCTTTAGTGTTATGTACAGGGATAGGTATTTGTCATTTCCAGGCACCTGAATATGCAGTCAGTGGTAGTTTAGCCAGCAAGGAAATCTGTGTTCTATAGAAAGCTGTAATTGTTGCTGCTCCATTTTGTTTTTCATTTTATCAGGTGTATGGACTTGATGGGAGTCGTGATTTTCCAGCAGCCCTAAATTATCTGAATCTTTGAAGTCTCATTTTCAGCTATGATAAAGATAATACTAATTTGTAAGGATAACAGCATTGGAGTGGCAGAACTGATAACTTCATAGGTTCTTTATCAGCTTTTTGTGAGGTTAACAGAAGTGATTTTCTAACCAAATCTAATAATTGGGCCTAAAAGTTTCAGAATTATTGAGAAGACTCTTTGAAAATGATTGACATCCTCTATATTAATGGCAAACTGTGCCTTAAGTGTGTATTGTATCTTGGACCATTAGAGAATAGTGGTATGAAGCTATCATGATTAGCAAGGTATTTAAAAATATTTTACCCTGATTTTAGTCTTTCAAAATGTTTGTGTGATATATACGGGGTACACTAGTTCTATAGTATATATACATAATAAATTACATATATATATATATATATAGGTGCATGATCAAATACTTGTTTTTAAGACAACATGTGAATATAACTATCAGCTGAATTGCCTCAGTGTTTTTCTCTGTTTACCTCATCTTTAAAAATGGTTTTCAGGGGCGCCTGGGTGGCTCAGTTGGTTGGGTGACTGCCTTCGGCTCAGGTCATGATCCTGGAGTCCTGGAATTGAGTCCCACATCGGGCTCCCTGCTCAGCAGGAAGTCTGCTTCTCCCACTGACCTCTCTCCTCTCATGCTCTCTCTCTTTCATTGTCACTCTCTACCTCTCAAATAAATAAATAAAATATTTTTAAAAAATTAAAAAAAATGGTTTTCAGATCCTCTTCTAAGTTGTAAAAATAGAGGATTCCTAAGAAAACTCTGCTCTGATTTCTTCTAAAATAACATAGTCCATAGGTACTCTTGTCATGACACAATAAATTTAAAAGAAAACTGTCATTTATAGTAATTGGGAATCATAACTACCAGACAATCTCTATTTTTACCTTGATTATGAATAAATAGTCTTTCTGGGATCTCTTGACTGTCTATATTCAGCATTAAGAATAACCAGGAGGAGAGCCTCTAGCACTAAGAATTAGTGTCTGTCTCTTTGTACTGGTGCATGTTGATTTATGTTTCTTCTGGTCCTCATCAGTCTTCTATACTTGACTTGTGTGTTGTGTGCAAGTTAGCTTTTACTAATTTTCTCAGCTCACTTTCCCACCTGTCTTTTGGTATTAAGGTTTCCTCCCACTTCTTTGACCCTTCGTTTTTGGTCTCCTTTTATCCTCTGTTCCTTTCCCTTCTTCTCTGGAGATTAGAGTGAGGAGATCACCTAGGTCAAGACTTTAGGAAATCAAACATGTAATGGGTATGTAGGATGGAAACCTAGAAAGGAGACTGAGAAGAGGTACAAGAAAACCAAGAAGATACAGTGTCATGGAAGGTAAGGAAGGAAAGGCAGTGGTGCTTCACAGTGTGGTGTTCCTGCAAGGTCAAATAAGAGAGGCCAAAAACATTTTGAGTGTTAGGAACATGGCAGTCGTGCAAAAGCATATTTTGGTGGAGAAGTAGAAGGGGATACCCTAATGGGCAGGTTATATAATAGGTGGGAAGTTAAGACAATTCTGGAGAAGTTTAAAGGGATAAGGAAATACGTGAGGAGAAAAATGGGAGTTAGCGAGGGTTTCTTGTTTATTGCCTTTTTGTAAATAGGAAAGGCTTAAGCATGTTTATGTGAAAGTGGAAAAGTTCAGTCAAGTGAGCTATTGAACATATCAAAGAACGGATTTGTAAGTGAGTATGTGAGGGTTCTGAGAAGGCAGGATAGGAATGATCCAAGGCATAGGTGGAGAGATTGGTGACTTTGGATAGGAAAGATATTTTGTTATCAACAGGAGAGAAGGCAAGAATAGGTGTGTATATAGAAGGTTTGTCTGTTCAGAGTGGATTGCATTTCCCAGTAAAATGTAGCATGATTGCAGATCTTGTTGAGGCCCACTTCTAGAGACCATACATTTATAGTGATACCTACCTGCTTTCTTCTAGAGCTACCCAGCACCTCTCTAAAAAAAAAAAAAAGTATTTTACAGCAGTGCTATTCAAAGTGTGGTCCACAAATTGCTAATAGGGTTTGAAATGAGACTGTTTGCTCCCAAAAGTATGAGGGAGGCCGGGACAGCCTGGTTCCTGAGATGAGATTCTTAGAAATATTCAGTCAAAGAACAGAGCCGCACATTGAGAAGAAACTGCTGCAAATAAACAAAAGTTGATGGGAGTAGGAATTTAGAGGCAAAGAAGAGAAAAGGCTCAGATACATGTGGCAAGGGGGCATGGAGGAGGCAGATCTTAGAAATTCTTAGGGAAGTAGTTACACTAAAGTACCATAGATTTGAATACTATGTGGTAACAGCATAAGAGGAAACCTTACAACTCAATCTAGGAAAGCTATCTTAGTCTTTTTACAGATCAAGTATAGGAAAACCCCTTCTACTATAATATGATTTATAGAAAGTACTATAATTTAATTGAAAGATAGTATAAGAAAAAAAAAGTCCTCTGAATAACAGATCTGAAGAAATGAAGGTAGCAGGATACTTTGGTCTCAAAGCAGAGATATAATGAAACCGATTGCTAAAAAATGAGCTGGGAAAATTAAACAGTATGTTATGAAAAAAATATAAATTGAATTAGAAAGTTTAGAAATAAGCTTCTGTGCTATAGAAGGTCATGAAAAGAAAAAGTGACAGACTTGAGGAAGTAATCAGAAATTTTTCAGAAATGAAGATGAATCAGTAAAGTTCTTGAATGAGTAGACTTTCTAGAAAGTACCATAAAAGAAAGAAATGATGGAAAAGAACAGGTGAAAACAAATCAAGTAAAGAGATAAAAGAAATTCATGAAGTGACATGAAGATCTTATATGCATATGCACGTAAATATATGGACATTAATAATAGTACCTGGAGACTCTTTGGAAAAAAGCAAAAACAAGAAAATGTTAAAAGATGAACATCTGTATTATAAGGGTTCACTGTGTGCTTAGAAAAGCTGAAACAACAGCCACCACTGAAACATGTTCTAGGGCTTTAAAATTAAAAAAAAAAAAAAAAAAAAGTAATACTTTGGGTGTCTACACAAAAAGACTACATTAGTTAGATGGAAAGAATGCCGAATTATCATTAGATTCTCCAACATTAGTACTTGAATCTGGAAGACTATGGAGTAAAGGTTTTTAAGATTTTCACAGAAAAAAATGTGAATTGAGACACATACTGATGTTTAAGCATAAAGAACATATGTAAGAACTTAGAAACTACTGTTCCTGTGAGCCCTTTCTAAGGATACTAGATTTTGCTGCATTTTCGGTATTTCTCACTTCAGTATACTTGGTGTTATTTTTTCTGGTTTATATGGGAGCAGGTTGTAGACATGAACCTTGAGCTCTAAATATCTCAATGTGTCTCTGAAGTACAGATTCTCTTTTTTAAAAGTTTTGTGTTTGTTTTTTTTTTAGCTTTACTGAGAAAAGATTAACATACAGTAAGCTGCATGTATTTAAAATGTACAAGTTGGGGCGCCTGGGTGGCTCAGTGGGTTAAAGCCTCTGGTTTCGGCTCAGGTCATGATCCCAGGGTCCTGTGATGGAGCCCCGCATCGGGTTCTCTGCTCAGTGGGGAGCCTGCTTCCTCCTCTCTCTCTACCTGCTTCTCTGCCTATTTACGATCTCTGTCAAATAAATAAATAAAATCTTTTAAAAAAATAAAATGTACAAGTTGATGAGTTTTGAGATATGCAAGGATAATCCTCTGTAACCGCAGTAGAATTACCAAATTCAGGACAGTAATACAATGCTATTATCTAATAAATAATCTATATTCAAATTTTGCCAGTTGTCACAATAATGTCCTTCACAGCCCCCTTTCTTCCCCCATTGATAGTGTGAGAAATCCAGGACACATTGCCAGCATGTACCATAGCATAGATTTGTGGACAAGTTCCAGAGGGTGAATTCCAGCAAATCCCAGGGATACAGCACCAAAGTGTGAATGATGGGTGTTACCTTTTCTAACGAGGTCTCTTACCAGCTCTGAAGGGAAAGTTTTCCTTGGGCACTGTGTTCTAGCCTTAGAGGTGGTGGCTATTATGTATCGTATTTATGATATCGCTGTTGTACTTAACATTCTTGAGCATTGTCTCCACTTCTTACTAGCCAGTCCTTGTTATCCCAGTTCCTTGATGTAGTTAATAATTATTTATGTCAAAGGTTTTTTCAAACCTAATGTTTGTTTTCTCTCCTTATTGTACCCAGCCTGATTCATCATTTTTGGCAAAAAGTAATGTGTCTCCTCAGGTGCTTTACATTAGGAAACCATGATGTCATTCTGTCCCATTGTTGTTGGTGTTTGGCTTTGATCACTAGTTTGAATAGCCAGATTTCTCCACTTTACAGATACTTTTCCCCCTTTGTAATTAATAAGTAACCTCCTGCAAGATACTTTGGGGTCTGTGTGACTGACCTGTTCCCCAAAACTGTAGCTAGTATCCACTATTGATTCTTCCCCTTAATCATTTATTATTGTGGTGTTGCAAAAATGGTGATTTTTCCGCCATTATTTTTCCACTTATTAGTTGATATTCTACTGTATGGATGAGATTTTCCTTTTCCATTTACTTATTATAAACCATTCCTTTCATTATTTATTTTGATAACCACATTGTTCCAGTTTGGGCAATAGAAACTCTTTCAAGTTGCAATCTTATCCTTTGACATGCCCCTCTTGACTTTTGAGTACTTCTTAACTTTCTGCCAAACCAGAGAGATTCTGGGTTCATCTTTTACTTTTCTGTACCAGCCTTGGTTGTTTCTCCAAGGAGCTCCAATTCCTTATTTTAGTGAAGTCCAATTTATCTTTTATGAATTTTTCTTTTGTTTGGTATCTAAGAAATCTTTATCTAACAAATATTTTCTCCTTGGAGTTTATAGTTTTAAGTTTAGATCTATGATCCATTTTGAGTTAATTTTTATATGAGATATGAAGTATGAATCCAAGTTCAGTTTACATGGAGGTACTTAATTTTTTCACCACTGCTAGTGAAAAAGCCGTCCTTTCTCCTACTGCATTGCCTTTGTCAGTTATCAGTTGTTCATGTGTGTCTGGGTTTATTTTTCAGCTCTCTGTTCTGTGGATCAGTTTGTTTTTATACTGATAACTATGCTGTTGAGTCTTTATATTAATGCCAAGAGATCTTTTAGCAGGAAAACAATAGACAAGATGTTCAGAGAATTTTTTTTTAAGTTTTTAATTCCGGTATAGTTAACATACCATGTTATATTAATTTCAGGTGTACAATATAGTTATTCTTTATTTCTGTACATTACTCAGTGCTCATCATGGTAAATATACTCTTTGATCTCCATCACCTGTTTCACCCATCCCCCTACCCACTTCCCTTCTGGTAACCATCAGTTCTCTTTAGATAAGAGTGTGTTTTTTGGATTGTCTCCTTTTTTCTTTGCTCATTTGTTTACTTAATTTTCATATATGAGTGAAATCATATGGTATTTATCTTCCTCTGACTAACTTCTTTCACTTAGCATTATACCCTCCAGATTCATCCATGTTATTGCAGATGGCAAGATTTCATTCTTTTTTATGGCTAATTTTCCTGTGTGTGTGTGTGTGTGTGTGTGTGTGTGTGTGTGTGTACCTTTTCTTTAACCATTTATCCATTGATGGAAACTGGGGCTGCTTCTGTAATTTGGCTATTGTAAATAGTGCTGCAGTAAACATAGGGTTTGATATATCTTTTCAAATTAATGTTTTTGTATTGTGTGGGTAAACATTGAGTAGTAGAATTACTGAATCATAAGGTAATTCTGTTTTTAAATTTTCAGAGACAGTCCATACTGTGTTCCACAGTGGCTGTACCAATTTGCATTCCCACCAACAGAACACAAATGTTCCTTTCTCTACATCCTTGCCAACACTTGTGTTTTTTATTTTAGCCATTCTGACAGGCATGAAGTGATATCTTCTTGTGGTTTTGATTTGCATTTCCCCAATGATGAGTGATGTTGAGCATCTTTTTATGTGTCTGTTGGTCATCTGTATGTCTTCTTCAGAGAAATGTCTGTTCATCTCTTCTGCCAATTTTTTGAATATTGAGTTTTCTAAGTTCTTTTATTTTGGATACTAACCCTCTATCAGTTATGTTGTTTACAAATACCTTCTCCCATTCTGTATGTTGCCTTTCAGTTTTGTTGATTGTTTGCTTTGCTCTACAGAAGCTTTTTATTTTGATGTAGTCCCAATAATTTATTTTTGCTTTTGTTTTCATTGCCTCAGGAGGCATATCTAAGAAAAATATTGATATGGCTGATGTCAGAGAAATTACTGCCTGAGCTCTCTTCTAGGATTTTTATGGTTTCTAGTCTCACATTTAGGTCTTTCATCCATTTTGAGTTTATTTTTGTATATGGTGTAAAAAGTGGGCCAGATTCATTCTTTTGCATGTAGCAGTCTAGTTTTCCCAGCACTCTGTGCAAGGAGTGTTAATTATGTAGCATCTTATGAGCTGAATGTCAGTGGTGCTTATTTTATAATGACCTGTTACTATGATGAAGATTCTGATGCACCTGTTTATGTGCACTTTTTCCAAGACCAAGCAGTGGTGAAGAGAGAACATGCAAATTAGTTCAAAAAAATATCTAAAAGACCATCAGATCTGCCTTTCGGTGACTAAGAGCCCTGACGTAGAGTACTGGGGAACTGACCTGTGAGCTATGGAGCTGAAGAGCTTGGCTTCTAAGAATACTGAAACTGATCTCTTAGAATTCCTGAAAAAGTTCTTGAGTAAACAGAAAAGGAACATAAGGTATCTGCAATACCAGCATAGCTATCAGGAGGAATTAGAAAGGCTGACTGAGAAGGAAGGCGCACCTGAACGGTTTGTGGAAACATGGGGCCAAGAGGCCTCAACATCTGCAGGCTACACAGCAAGTCTTCCATTGCAGTAGTTCTCGAAGGCAGCTACTTAAGAATCTTGATCTCTGTTTGACAGAAGACTGCTTTCCTTTTAATCTAGTATCCCAATCTTCACTGTTATGAATGGAAATAAATTTGATTTTGCATTACCAAAAAAAAGACAGTTGTTGAAGCCACAGTCTTTTTGCCCCAGATATTCTTTCTTGCTTTGTTGAATATTAATTAACCATGTAGTTGTAGGTTTATTTCCGGGTTTTCTATTCTGTTCCATTGATCTATGTGTCTATTTTTGTGCCAGTACCGTACTTGGATGTTTACTACAGCTTTGTAGTGATACCTCCAGTTTTGCTTTTCATTTTCAAGATGGCTTTGGCTGGGACGCCTGGGTGGCTCAGTTGGTTAAACAGCTGCCTTCAGCTCAGGTCATGATCCCGGCATCCTAGATCGAGTCCCACATTGGGCTCCTTGCTCAGTGGGGAGCCTGCTTCTCCCTCTGCCTCTGTCTGCTTGTGCTCGCTCTCTCTCTCTGACAAATAAATAAAATCTTAAAAAAAAAAAAAAAAGATGGCTTTGGCTATTTGGGGTCTTTTGTGGTTCCATACAAGTTTTAGGATTTCTTGTTCTAGGTTTGTAGAAAATACTGGTATTTTTGGTATTTTGGTAGGGATTGCATTAAATCTGTAGATTGCTTTTGGTAGTGTAGACATTTAACAGTATTTGTTCTTCCAGCCCATGAGCATAGAATGCCTTTCCATTTCTTTGTGTTATCTTCGATTTCTTTCATCAGTGTTTTGTAGTTTCCAGAGTGCAGATGTTTCACCTCTTCAATTAAATTTATGCCCAGGTATTGTTTTTAGTGCAATTGTAAATGGGATTGTTTTTGTAATTTCACTTTCTCTGCTGTTTCATTATTACTGTATAGAAATGCAACAGATTTCTGTACACTGATTTTGTGTCCCGTGACCTTATTGAATTCAGTTCTCAGTTTTTTGGTGGAATCTTTAGGGTTTTCTATATAGTATCATGTCATCTGCAAATAGTGAAAGTTTGACTTCTCCCTCACCAGTTTGGATGCCATTTATTTCTTTTTGTTGTCTGATTGCTGTGGCTAGGACTTCCAGTACTATGTTGAATAAAAATGGTTAGAGCGGACATCATGGTCTTGTTTCCAACTTTAGCGGAAAAGCTTTCAGTTTCTCCCCCATTGAGTATGATATTCCCTGTGGGTTTTTCATTTAAGGCCTTTTATTATGGTGAAGTATGTTCCCTGTAGACCTAATTTGTTGAGGGTTTTTATGGAGAATGGATTGTAAAGTGCTTTTTCTGAATCTGTTGAAATGATCAGATGGTTTTTATCCTTTCTCTTAGTGATGTGATGTATCACATTGATTGATGTATCATGTTGTGAATATTGAATTACTGGTTGCATCCCAGGAATAAGTACCACTTGATCAAGGTGAATGATTTTTTTAAGTATTGTTGGATTCAGTGTGCTAATATTTTGTGGAGGATTTTTGCGTCTAGTTCATCGGAGATACTGGCCTGTACTTCTCTTTTATTTTGTGGTATCTTTATCTGGTTTTACTCTCAGGGTAATGCTGGCCTCATAGAATGAATTTGAAAGGTTTCCTTCCTCTTCTATTTTTTGGAATAGTTTGAGAATAATAAGTGTTAACTTTTTATTTATTTATTTGTTTGTCAAATATAATAAAGAAACAAACAGAGACAACAAGTAGGCAGAGAGGCAGGCGGGAGGTGGGGGAGCAGGCTCCCCGCTGAGCAGGACCCTGGGTTCATGACCTGAGCCAAAGGCAGAGGCTTTAACCCACTAAGCCACCAGGCTCCCCAAGTGTTAACTCTTTCAGTGATTGCTAGAATTCACCTGTGACGCCATCTTTTCCTAGACTTTTGTTGGTTGAGGGTTTTCTGATTACTGAGTTAATTTCATTGCTATTAGTCTGTTCATTTTCTTTTTTTTCTATTTAGTTTTGGTAAATTCTTTGATCTACGCCTTCCAGGTTGTCCAATTTGTTGGCATATAACGTCTTACAATTATTGTGATGTTGGTTGTTATTTCTCCTCTCTCATTTGTGATCTTGTTTATTTGGTTTCTTTCTCTTTTTGATAAGTCTGGCTAGAGGTTGATTGATTTTATTAATTTTTTCAAAGAACCAGCTTCTGGTTTTATTGTTTCTTTTCTTTTTAAGATTTTGTTTATTTATTTGGCAGACAGAGATCACAAGTAGGCAGAGAGGCAGGCAGAGAGAGGAGGAAGCAGCCTCCCTGCCAAGCTGAGCCCAATGTGGGGCTTGATCCCAGGACCCTAGGATCATGACCTGAGCAGAGGCTTTAACCCACTGAGCCACCCAGGTGCCCCTGATTGTTTATTTTCTGTTTAGCTGTCCTGTCCATTGATGTAAGTGGGATGTTAAAGTCCCCTACTATTATTGTATTATTATCAGTGAGTTCCTTTATGTTTGTTGTTTTATATATTTGGGTGCTCTTGTGTTCAATGCATAAATATTTGTGATTGTTACATCTTCTTGTTGGATTATTCCCTTTATTATTAAATAGTGCTTTTCTTTGTCTCTTGTTACAGTCTTTGTTTTAAAGTCTACTTTGCCCCATATAAGTATTGCTGCTCCTGCTTTCTTTTGATATCATTTACATGATAAATGTTTCTACATCTCCTCACTTTGAATCTGCAGGTGTCTTTATGTCTAAAAGAGTTTCTTGTAGGCAGCCTGTAGATGGGTCATGTTTTTTTTTTTAATCCACTCTGTCACCCTGTGTCTTTTTAAAGATTTCTTTATTTGGGAGGGGGGCAGAAATGGAGTAGAGGAAGAGGGAGAGAGGAGCTCAAGGAGACTGTGTGCTAAGTATGGAGCCCAACATGAGGCTCAGTCTCACAACCCATGAGATCATGAATTGAGCCGAAACCAGGATTCACTCACTTAATCAACCATCCTGCCACCAAGTTGCCCCACCCTATGTCTTTTGATTGGAGTGTTTACTCCATTTACATTCAAAGTAATTATTGACAGATGTACATTTAGTGCCATCTTATTGTTTTGTAGTTTCTGGAGATTTTCTTGGATTCTTTCTTGTCTTTCTCTCTTCCTTGTGTTGCAGATTTTCTTCAGTGATATATTTAGAATTCTTTTTATTCTCTGCACGTTTATTAATGGTTTTTAATATATGAGTACCATTAGGTCTATGTATATAGCATCTTCTAAACACAGCAATCTATATTAAATTGGTGGTTGTTCAAGTTTTAACCCATTCTTCTCTCCACCCCATGTTTTAGGTATATGTTATATTTTAAATCCTTTTTTTTAGTGAATTCCTTGACTGATTTTTACAGAAATATTCATTGTTACTGGTTTTGTGTTTCCTGCCCTTATACTGTTACTTTTGGTCTTTCCTTTCCACCGGCAGAGTCCCCTTCAATTATTTCTTGCAGTGCTGGGTTACGGTCACGAACTGCTTTAAGTTTGTTTGTCTAGGAAACACTTTATCTCTCCTATTTTGAATGATAGCCTTGCTGGATAGAGAGTATTCTTGGCTACAGATTATTCCCACTCAGCACTTAGAATATATCATGCCACTCTCTTCAGGCTTGCCAAGTTTCTGTTGAGAAATCTCCAGCTAGCCTTATGGGTCTTCCCTTGTAAGTTAAGGACTTCTTTGGTCTTGCTGCTTTTGAGATTTTTTTTCTTTGTCACTGTATTTTGCAATTTCAATTTCAGTATGCCTTGGTGTTGGTCTGCTCTTGTTGATTTCAGTGGAAGTTCTCTGTGCTTCTGGAACCTGGATGTCTGTTTCCTTCTTCAGATTAGGGCAGTTTTCAGCTATTATTTCTTCAGATTAATTTTCTGCCCCCTTTTCTCTCTCTTCCTCTTCTAGGATTCCTATAATACAAATATTATTAACCTTCGATGGAGTCATTGAGCTCCCTCACTCTTTTCTCATGTTCCATAATTCTTTCTCTTTTGTTCAGCTTGATTAATTTCCATTACTTTGTCTTCTAGGTCATTCATTCATTCCTTTGCTTCTTACAGCCTGCTGTTCATTGCATTAAACATGTTTCTGACCTTGCTTATTGCAGTCTTTGTCTCTGACTGATTCTTTTTTTAACTCTTTTATCTCTGTGGTAAAGTTCTCACTGATGTCTTCCATTCTTTTTTCAAGCTGAATGAGTGTCTTTATGATCATTAATTTAAATTCTCCATCAGCCATGTTACTTTTATCTATTTCACTCTGATCTCAGGGCCTGGTCTTATCTTATTCTCTTACTTGGGATAAATTCCTCTGTTCTCTGTGCCCTTCTCTGTGTTAGAAAAGCCAGTAATGTCTCCTGCTTCTGAAAGTAATGGCCTTATGAGGAAGATAGCATGTAGTGCCCAGGGCCTGGTGCTGCAGAAAGTGTCTCTGGTGTGTGCTGCATGTACTCTGCTCTTGTCTTCTGGCTGCTCTATCCTTCAGGTGCATTGTCTGTAGAGGCTCTCTTTGCCTGCTATGGGCAGTATTTGGTCCCTGGCCTGAGTGTGGCGAGGTTTAACCAGGTTTATTTTAGTCTGCTTGTGAAATGAGTCCTGTTACCACCTCCACCAGAATGGAAGTCCTGCAAAACTCTCTTGTCAGGAGGGGTGGCACGGGCTTGGGTTTATGCTGGTCTTCTGAGCGAGAGGGTTACTGGGACTGAGGCAGTTGTGACTGAGAAGGGCACTTCCACCAGGGGTTGGCGCTTGGTCTAAGCAAGTTAGGCAACCAATGTTGGCACTTTGTTGCTTTCCCACATGTGGCTCTGTGTTTATTTGGGGGTGGAGGGGGGTGGGAGGAAGGAAATGGAAGCAGCCAGCTCCTTTGTTATTTGAGAGATGTCTCTGTGAACTCTGCCTGTCAGGGAGATTCTCTCTGAGAGAGAGGAGCAAATAGACTTCCCCTCCTGTGTGCCCCAGGTACTCTTACAATTGATCACTTTTTCCACACTGTGTGCTCCTGGGTGGTTTGCCTGCCTTCTCTCTGGGAGCAGCACAGTGCCCCTGGAGCTCTATCATAGCAAGCCACTGACCTTTAAAACTCCAAGTTTTAGGCCCCACTGGTTACAGAAACTCATGAAATTCAGCCCTTGTTTTCTAAGCCAGTGGCTTGGTGGAAATGTTCTCTTTGTATATTCCCTGTGTTTGTTCCTCTCTCTCCCTCTTCCTCTCTAATTCTCTCATCCTTCTCTGTCACCATGGCTCCCTCCCCTCTGCAGCAGCTATAATGTTTCTCCTCAAAATCACATCTCCACACTTCTGCTTTCTTCATTCTGGCCACTTCTCTCTCTTTAGTTGTGGCGTTTGTTCTGTCAGTCTAAAGGTCATATGCTGGGGTATTTAGGATGATTTGGTAGTTAACAAGTTGTGTTCATGTACAGGGTGAGCCTTGGGTCCTCCTACTACACTGCCATCTTCTGCTCTTATTCTGTGATTTTCCTTTTTTATACTATTCTGACCGAGCTTTTTTTGTAGAGTTATATGAGCTTCATAAAAATGAATTGGAGAGTGCTAGTTTTTCAGTTCTCTGAAAGAGTTTGTGTAAGGTTGGAATTATTTCTTTCTTGAAAATATAACAGCATTCGGGGCTTGTGTCTTTCTTTGTGGGAAGATTTTTTTTACTGGATTCAGGTTTATAAGACTTCAAGTTTTGTTTCACTTGAGAAACTGGTAGTTAACTGATTTTCTTATCATTTATTTGGGTTTATTATACTATGCCTTACCAACTCTTCAAGTATTTTTCTTATTGTGGCAAAATATACATAATGTAAAGTTTACCATGTTAACTTTTGTTGTTGTTGTTGTTGTTTAGAGAGAGAGAGAGAAGGAGTGCATGGGGTGGAGAGGGAGAAGGAAAATCCTAAACAGGCTCCATCCCCAGCTCGGAGTCTGACTCAGGGCTTAATCTCACAACCCTGAGATCATGACCTGAACTAAAATCAAGAGTCACACATATAAGCTACTGAGCCATCCAGGTGCCCCCCATTTTAATCATTTTCAAGCCTGAAATTTCATGGCATTAGGTACAATTATTATGTTGTGTAACCATCACCACCATTCCAGAACATTTTTCATCATCCTAAATAGAAATTCTGTACTTATTAAGCAATAACTCATTTCCCCCTCCCTATCCTTGGTAACCTCTGTTTCACCTTCTGTCTTTCTGAATTTGCCTGTTGTAGATACCTCATATAAGTAGAATTATATATCATTTCCCCTTGTTTGCCTGGTTTATTTTATTTAGTATTTTAAAGGATTATCAGTGTTGTGGCATATATCAGAATTTCATTTCTTTTAATGGTCAGATAATACTCTGTTTTGCAGATGCAAAACATATTGTTTATTCCTTCACCTATGATGGACGCAGCCATGACTCCACTGTTGTGAATAATGCTGATGTGGACAGTGGTGTACAAATACGTGTTTGAGTCCTGTTTTCAGTTCTTTTGGGCATATACTTAGGACTGGAATTTCTAGATCATATAATTATTCTATGTTTAACTCTTTGAGAACTGCCAAACTCTTTTTTGCTACGGCAGAATTTTATCTGCTGTATGCCACCTGCAGTGTATGAGGGTCTGGTTTCTCCACATCCTCCATCCTCTGCAACACTTAAAACGTTCCTTTTTCGGATAATAGTCATTCTTGTGGTGTGAAGTGGTATCTCATTGTGGTTTTGATGTACATTTCCCTAATAACTAATGATGAGAATCATTTGATATGCTTACTTGTCGTTTGTGTATCTTCTCTGGAGATGTGTCTATTCCAAATCCTTTGCCTGGTATGGAATTTTTGTTATTGAGGTGTGGGGCTTCTTTATATATTGTGGATATTAAAGTGTTATTAAATATGTGATTTGCAGATGTTTTTCTCCTTCTGTGTATTGTCTTTTCACCCTCTTGATAGTGCTGTTTGATGTACAATAGTTTTAAATTCTAATTAAGTCAAAGTGCCATCATGTGTAATAACACAGCAGGACTTCATAGGGGTCGTTCTTTTCAGTGAAACAGCCAATAAACTGGAGAAAATGACTAGAATCAACTATTTTTTTTATTTCTTTTTTAAAAATTTTTTTTATTTTTTATAAACATGTAATGCATTTTTTATTCCCAGGGGTACATGTCTGTGAATCGCCAGGTTTACACACTTCACAGCACTCACCATAGCATATACCCTCCCCAATGTCCATTACCCCACCCCCCTCTCCCAATCCCCCTCCCCCCAGCAACCCTCAGTTTGTTTTGTGAGATTAAGAGTCACTTATGGTTTGTCTCCCTCCCGATCCCATCTTGTTTCTTTTCTTCTTTTCCTACCCCCCACAACCCCCCATGTTGCATCTCCACTTCCTCATATCAGGGAGATCATATGATAGTTGTCTTTCTCCGATTGACTTATTTCACTAAGCATGATACCCTCTAGTTCCATCCACGTCATTGCAAATGGCAAGATTTCATTTCTTTTGATGGCTGCATAGTATTCCATTGTGTATATATACCATATATTCTTTATCCATTCATCTGTTGATGGACATCTAGGTTCTTTCCATAGTTTGGCTATTGTAGACATTGCTGCTATAAACATTCGGGTACACGTGCCCCTTCGGATCACTACGTTTGTATCTTTAGGGTAAATACCCAGTAGTGCAATTGCTGGGTCATAGGGTAGTTCTATTTTCAACTTTTTGAGGAATCTCCGTGCTGTTTTCCAAAGTGGTTGCACCAGCTTGCATTCCCACCAACAGTGTAGGAGGGTTCCCCTTTCTCTGCATCCTTGCCAGCATCTGTCATTTCCTGACTTGTTAATTTTAGCCATTCTGACTGGTGTGAGGTGATATCTGATTGTGGTTTTGATTTGCATTTCCCTGATGCCGATGGATGTGGAGCACTTTTTCAAGTGTCTCTTGGCCATCTGGATGTCTTCTTTGCAGAAATGTCTGTTCATGTCCTCTGCCCATTTCTTGATTGGATTATTTGTTCTTTGGGTGTTGAATTTGATAAGTTCTTTATAGATTTTGGACACTAGCCCTTTATCTGATATGTCATTTGCAAATATCTTCTCCCATTCTGTCAGTTGTCTTTTGGTTTTGTTAACTGTTTCCTTTGCTATGCAAAAGCTTTTGATCTTGATGAAATCCCAATAGTTCATTTTTGCCCTTGCTTCCCTTGCCTTTGGCGATGTTCCTAGGAAGACGTTGCTGAGGCTGAGGTCGAAGAGGTTGCCGCCTTTGTTCTCCTCAAGGATTTTGATGGATTACTTTCTCATATTGAGGTCCTTCATCCATTTTGAGTCTATTTTCGTGTGTGGTGTAAGGAAATGGTCCAATTTCATTTTTCTGCAAGTGGCTGTCCAATTTTCCCAACACCATTTATTGAAGAGGCTGTCTTTTTTCCATTGGACATAGAATCAACTATTTTAAACTCTGGACCTTGGTCAGACTCTTAAAAGAACCAGGAGAGTGTTTGGTTGAAGGGAGGGCCTATTGCTCTTTGGTGGAGGGCTCCAAAAACTTGGGGTTGTGTGTTTTGATTGGTCTGACAGATTCCTGAGGACTGAACATTGATGTTTGCTGAAATTTAAAATGTCAGTACCTTCTTTACCTTTTGGAGCTAGATATTTAAGGAAATCTTTGTCAGGTTACCGGCTGGCCACCAGACAGCATTGAACAGAAACTTCAGTGATTACATTCAGCAAGGAATATATAAATACTTTGCGAAATAGTTTGGAAAAGTCACAAATGAACTATTTCCTCCATCAACAAGGAAAAATCAGCAATCCATGAGGAGTGGGACCATCAGAGTTCCCTCCCCCTCAACTCTCCTACTACTTAGATTCTTTAATGTCTTTCATTACATTTAGGAGGTTTTGTGTTTTTTTTGTTTGTTTGTTTGTTTGTTTTTTAGGAGGTTTTCATCCATTATTTTTTCTGATTATCCCACAGGTCCCTCAGGTTCTGTTCAACTTTCTTCATCATCATTTTCATTCTACTCTTCATACTAGATTGCTGATTATTTCTTCTGCCTGTTCATACCTGCCATATCTGTCAAATTCTTGTTTCCTGTGAGTGAATTATATTTCTTGGTTTCTTTAAGTGCTTTCTAATTTGTTTGTTGAAAACTGGACATTTCAAGTAGCATATTGTGGTAACGCTGGAAACCAGGTTCTCTTCAGGAATTGATTTTGTTGCTTGTTGAGGTCTTCAATTGTCTGTTTGTATAGTGAGTTTTCTAAACTGTTTTTGCAAAGCCTTCCTTGTGCTTATTACTGACCTGTTACCTTGGCACTCAGCCTGTGACACCTCAGAGGTTTTTTGTTTTCTGTTTTGTGTGTGTGTGTGTGTGTGTGTGTGTGTGTGTGTGCGTGTCTGCATCTGTGTGTGTTTTAAGTGTTCATGCCTCTCGGGGTGTTCCAATAGATGCTACCAAAGAAGCTGCTGTTTCCTGGGGATGCTAAATAAAGCCAGGCATCCTTGCTGACCCTCAGGGAACGTTATACTACCCAAATCACACAACTCTAGAATTTTAGAGTACAAGATCTTTACTGTCCACCATAAAACCAGCCAGCCACTTGAGGAATGCAGGCTGCTGTCCCGCATGTTGCAGCAGGATTAAGGAAAGATGCATGGTCATTGGTTTACCCAACTAGCTCTTTTACCAAAAGTTCAGTAGCCTCTGTCTCTATTAAGCATTTCTCTCGATTTCTGTAAATGTCTAAGTAAGCTCCAGAGTTCTGAAGTAGGGCCGATAGTGTTTTTCCAGCTTAATGTTTGTTTTAGTGGACAGACCAACCCCAGAAGGTGCCATGTTTTGGACATCCTTTGCCATTTTTACTGCTTTTTTTAATTTTATCTATATCTATATCTATATCTATATCTATATCTATATCTATATCTATATATATATATGTATTTGAGAGAGAGAGAGAGAGAGTGAGTGCATGAGCAGTGAGAATGAGAGATGGAGAAGCAGGCTCACTAAGCAGGGAGCCCAGTGTGGGGCTTGATCCCAGGACCCTGAGATCAGGACCTGAGCTGAAAGCAGATGCTTAACTGACTGAGCCACTTAGGTGCCCCATTATTACTGCTATTTAAAAGTAAATCACAGATTTCATTTGGCATTTCATCCTTAAATACCTTAACTTGAATTTCCCAAAATAAGAGCAATCACCTGGATAATCCCATATATTATCATGGGTAACTAAAATAGCTATTATTTCTAATATTCTAAGACAAGTGAGATTTCACGTTTGCCTTCTTGTCATCAAAATGCCCTTTATGGCTGTTTTGTTCAAACCAGAATGCAGTCAAGGATTGACCACATTTAGTTACTATGTTGTTGTTTTTTTAAGATTGTTTATTTATTTGACAGATCACAGGTAGGCAGGCAGAGAGGGAGGGAGAAACAGGCTCCCCGCTGAGCAGAGAGCCTAATGTGGAGCTCGATCCCAGGACCCTGAGATCATGACCTGAGCCAAAGGCAGATGTGTAACCTACTGAGCCACCCAGATACCCCAGTCATTGTGTTTCTTAATCTTAAGTCTTTCTTGATACAGAAGAGTTCCTTCTCCTATCCCTATTTCTATTATTTGGACTTGGTGGAAAGAACAGGTCAGTTGGAGTGATAAAATACTTTGCATTCTGGGTTTCTATGGTGTTTCTTTATATGCTCTTTAAGTTATTCCTCTCAACTAGAAGTTTAGATGATTAAATTCAGGTTTAACCTTGTTAGATAATAATATTCCATAGAAGGTGCTATATTCTTCATATTGCATCATATTGGAAGCACAGAATGTCAGTAAAGATTTGCTAGTAGGATAGTATTGAGGTTGATTGTCCAGGTTATATATTATAAAGTTATTTATCTCTCATGTAGTGCATCATAATTGATCTTTAAAGATATTTCTGCTGGGTTTAGAGGTCTGGAGAGGCAATTACTTTTGTATTTAACACTTGGAAAGATGTCTTTCTACTGTCTTCTGATTTCCATTGTTGCTGATGAGAATTAGGTGATTAGTCTTTCATCCTGTTTGATGATAATCCATCTTTTTTTCTTTGCTTTTAAGATTTTTTCTCTTGGTGGGATTTATCGCATCTACAAAATTCTTAGCTGTATTTGTTCGCAGTCCTTTCTGAGACGATTAAATACTTGTTTTATATTCTATATGTATATGTCTATTTCTGGAGTCCATTCTGTTTCATTGTTTGTATTTCTGTCCTTAGATAAATACCATCCTGTCTTGATTACTGTAGCTCTATAGTAAGTCTTGAAATCAGATCACAAAGGTCCTCCAAATTTGTTATTTTTCGAATTGTTTTTGCTGTTCTTGGTCCTTCTGCATGTTCATATAAATTTTAGCATCAGTTTGTCAGTTTCTACAAAAGGCCTGCTGGGATTTTAATTGGAATTGCACTGAATCTTTAGCTCAGTTTGGAGAGAAGGAACATCCTACCCATATTGAATGTTCCAATCTAGGGACAAGTTTAATGTCTCTTTTAAGGGTGATCATTAATTTTTGTCTCTTAGTTTTCATTATACAGGTCTTCATATAATTTGTTAAAAGTATATCTAAGTATTTCATGTGTTGTTTTTGTTTTGTTTGTTTTTATATGTGTATGCTTTACAGTTTTTTACATAGGTGATTATGTTTCCTGTGACTTAAAACAATTTTACTTCTCCCTTTCCAACCTGTTTATCCTCTATTTCTTTGTCTTGATTTATTGTACTAACTAAAACAGCTTGGAATAGAAGTTGTGAGTGGAAGTCATTTGCTTTCTTTCTGAGTCACACCATAAAGCATTTGCTATTTCATCATTAAATATGTTTAAGAGTTTCATACATTACTTTTGTCAGGTTGAGGAAGTTTCCTTCTGTTCCTAGAGTGCTTAAAGTTTTTATGTTATATGGGTGCTCAATTTTTCAAGGATAATCATTTAACTTTTTCTTCTTTACTTTGTTTTTCCTTTATTTCACTATATTATAGTGAATTAATTAATTAATCTGAATGCTCAACCAGCCTTGTATTTCTGTAATAAACTTAACCGCGGTGTGTTATCCTTTTTATATATTTCTGAACTTGGTATTCTGATATTTTGTTAATGATTTTTGTTCATCTTTGTTCATGAGACATACTGATCTCTACTTTTCTGTCCTAGTATTGACTGCTACTGATTTTAGTATCAGGGCATTACAGGCCTTATAAAATGAAATGAGAAGTGTGTTCTTTCTCTGTTTTCTAAGAGTTGTGTAGAGTTGGTATTATCTTCTTTAAATGTTTGTTGAATTCACCAGTGGATCCTTCTAGAGATAGGCTTTTCTCTGTGGAAAGTTTTTAAGTACAAAATCAGTTTCTTTCATTAATACAGGGCAATTCCATTTTTCTGTATTTTTAAGATTTTAGATAATTGTGTCTTACAAAAAATTAATACATTTAATCAAGTTGATCACAATAATCCCGTACTACTTTTTTAAGGTCCACACTATCTGTACAGTGACTTCTATTTTTATTTTTATTATTATTTTTTTGATCAGTCTATCTAGAACATTAATTTTAACAACCCTCTCTTCCTCCTGACCTGACTTCAGTTTCATTGCCTTGTTTTCCTTTATTCCCATTTTCCTTTCTTCTTCCTCCCCCGCCCCCCAGTAGTTTCTACTCATTATTTCCCTCATTATACTTTCTTTGGGATTAATTTGCAATTCTTTTTCTAAATTCTTGACATGGAAGCTTCCTAGATCATTTGTTTATTTGTTTGTTTATTTATGCCTTCATTAACATGGAAATCAGTTGTTTAGTTTCCACAGATTTGGGGATTTTCCAGTTCTGTTTTTAATTTCCAAGTTTATCTCATTGTGGCCATGGAACGGATTGTGTGTATATTTAGTTCTTTTAATTTATTCATATTTGTTTTGTTGCCCAGCATATGGTATATCTTGGTAAATATTCCAATCACACTTGAAGAATATATATTCTGCTAACGTTGGGTATTCTTTAAACATCAATTACATCAAGTTATTTGATTCTTTTGTTCAAGTCTTTTATATCTTTCTAAGTCTACATCTTACTGATTTCTCAGAGGAAAGTTGAAACCTCTATCATGTGGATTTGTCAGTTTTTCTTTTTAGCTGTATCAGTTTTTACATTGTGTTATGAAGCTCTGTTAATTAAATCCCTGTGCATTTAGGATTTATATTGTCTTTGTAAGGAATTGACCTGTATATTATTATACATTGTCCCAAATTGTATCTGTTAATGGTTCTTGTTCTGTTGTGTACTCTGATATTATTATAAAGTCCTTCAGATTTTATAGGCTTATTGTTGAATGTGTATCTGTTTCTGTCCTTTGATTTTTTTTTTAAACTATGTATGTATTTAATTGAGTTTCTTGTAGATAGTATTTAATAAGGTCTTTTGTTATATACATGTGTATGAATGCTTAAGTAGGAAGCCATTGGTGGTATTGATAGCACCATGGACAGAGCATTATTTTGTACTGTATAGATCCTCTACTTTTTTTTTTTTTTTTTAAGATTTTATTTATTTGAAAGACTGAAATCACAAGTAGGCAGAGAGGCAGGCAGGGAGAGAGGAGGAAGCAGGCTTCCTGCTGAGCAGAGAGCCCGATGCGGGCTCGATCCCAGGACCCTGGGATCATGACCCGAGCCGAAGGCAGAGGCTTTAACCACTGAGCCACCCAGGCGCCCCTACTTTTTTTTTTTTTTAATAGATTTTTATTTAGGGGCACCTGGGTGGCTCAGTGGGTTAAAGCCTCTGCCTTCGGCTCAAGTCATGATCCCAGGGTCCTGGGATGGAGCCCCACATCAGGCTCTCTGCTCAGCGGAGAGCCTGCTTCCCCCTCTCTCTCTGCCTATTTGTGATCTCTGTCTATCAAATAAATAAATAAAATCTTTAAAAAAAATTTTTTTTAATAGATTTTTATTTATTTGTCAGAGAGAGAGAGAGAGCACAAGCGGGCAAAGTGGCAAGCAGAGGCAGAGAGAGAAAGCAGGCTCCCCACTGAGCAAGGAGCCCGATGTGGGACTCGATCCCAGGACCCTGGGATCATGACCTGAGCCGAAGGCAGCGGCTTAACCAACTGAGCCACCCAGGCGTCCCTAGATCCTCTACTTTTTAAAACTCCAATGGATGTTGAACTATAGATTCCTGATTGGTGGTGATCATTAATTTATTCATATTTGTTTTGTTGCCCAGCATATGGTATATCTTGGTAAATATTCCAATCACACTTGAAGAATATATATTCTGCTAACGTTGGGTATTCTTTAAACATCAGTTACATCAAGTTATTTGATTCTTTTGTTCAAGTCTTTTATATCTTTCTAAGTCTACATCTTACTGATTTCTCAGAGGAAAGTTGAAACCTCTATCATGTCCTATCATTAACTCACTTGTGTCTCTGATCCACAGTGTTTAATAAGAGACTTTAAATCCACATATGTCTCTTTTGTGGAGATGAGTAGTCCTATCATTAACTCACTTGTGTCTCTGATCCACAGTGTTTAATAAGAGACTTTAAATCCACATATGTCTCTTTTGTGGAGATGAGTAGTCAGAGTTGCCAGTCATTCTTGGTACTTAATGTCAAATCAGAAGCTCTGCATTATGCTTGGGTTTAGAAACTAAAACTTCACAAAAAGGAGATAGCAGCTAATACTCATATCTCAGAACCCAAAAGCTGTAAACATTTAATTTGTAGAAAAAAGAATAATACCAGTAGGTTCATTTTAAGTCTATGTGCTTTTATAAGTGTATAATTTCATAAGTGTATAATCCTGTGACTCCTGTTTTATAACCTTATAGTTATCCATGTTTCATGATTTAATTTAGCAAACATAGAAATTTACATTTACACAGATAATGAACATATAACTTCAATAGTCCTTTTCCTTTAAAATGCAGAAAAATATAATACTGAAGTATTATTTCAATAAATAGGTGATTTCCTTGTTTAGCTTCTTCCCAGGACATTCTCCATATGCTTACTTTTAGTATCAGCTAAGAGAAGCAATTTATAGCATTTATGAGATCCATTTGTTTTACTCTTTCTCTTTAATTATAAAGCTGACTCCCTGCTTGTCTTTTGGATTTCAACTTTTCCCATTCCAAAAATGGGAGTTGAATTATTTTCACAGTCTTCCCAGTCTTCCCAGAATAGTGTGTCAAAAGAATCACTTTCTTCATATAGGTGTCAGCTGTTTACTGTATGATATGCAATGTCTGGTTTTTCTTATACTCATAAATCGTGAGCTTGGAATGAAGTTTGAGTAGAGACACAAATTTAAGATACACCCAACATTTAGTCCCCATTGTTACTTTTATTTATGTATTTGTTTTCCTGTTGTTACTTTTAGGTAGAGGTGCATTTATGGCTCTGAAATCATATATAGCATTAGTAGAGCATAGTTTGAGGGAATCAGACAAATGAGGTCATGCTGATCCTTTCAGAAGGAGTCCCTTAGTACCTGATTTTAGTTGGAAGCCACAAAGTTTGTAATGCACAGGTTTATCAGCCTGACATCAATAGGCCCTTTTTATACATTTATTCATATAATCCTTATTACAGTCCTGCCTCATATTTGTTCTAAATGAGTGTGAAGCGTTTAGCACAATAACTGGAACACAGCAGACTCTCAATATGGTCACCATTATTATCATTTACTGTTGTTTTACAGAAGAGGAAATAGAGACTCAAAAGGATTTAAGGGTTATGGAGCAATCAATAGAAGGAACAACCTAGTTCTATATTGTTTTAAACTCCATATTCTATCTCTTTTTATTTAAAAGAGTTCCATGTAGAATGTGTACAATGTATCATTAGGCAGGATTCAAATCCCACATTTGCCACTTAGTAGTTTTATGACCCTGGGCAAGTGATGGTGGCCAGTTTTCTGATCTGTAAGATGGGGATTATATTTATTGATTTGCTAGAACTGGTTTGCTCTGAGGATTACTAGACATCTAGTAACTAGTCTAGAGTTAGAGCTCTGACAAAAGCGAGCAGATCTTTCACTGGACCTCTGATCTCATTTGCACCCATTCATCTCCCCTTGCTTTTAGGCCTTGGAAACAGTTTAGTTCAGGAACGATAGATGGTTTGAAGTTAGTACTGGAGAGGAGCTGCTGCTTCTTTCCTCTTTCCTAGGCCTAGCCACTCTCCAGCTTATGTGCTAATCATTCCCTTGGCTTTTCTTTATAGTTAATTATCTATGTATGCTTTCCTATTTAATATTTTATTTGTATTGTATTTGGATTTTTTTTTAAGATTTTATCTATTTGATAGAGATCACAAGTAGTTAGAGAGGCAGGAAAAGAGAGAGGAGGAAGCAGGCTCCCCGCTGAGCAGAGAGCCCGATGCAGGCCTTGATCCCAGTTCCCTGAGACCACGACCTGAGCCGAAAGCAGAGGCTTTAACCCACTGAGCCACCCAGGTGCCCCTGTATTTGGATTTTTGAACTTAAATGGTCAGTATTCTTCTAGGACTTCCTTTCTTCACTCAACATAATATTTTGGGGGGTTCAGTCATGTTGATATCTGTAGGTTAAGTGGATTGATTTCATTGCTGTAAAGTATTTTATTATTCAAATATATCACAGTATTTTGTTTCTACTGTTGATGGACATTTGGATTGTTTCCAGTTGTGAGCTTTTATAAGAAATGCTGTGATGAACATTCCTGAACATATCTTCTCATGCTGAAGTATAAGAGTTTCTCAATGTTGAAATTGTGAATCATATGGTATGTGTATTATTAAAGGAGCTTATCATTTACCAAATACTTACTGAGCACTATACCAGGGATTAATTCATGGACTAATATCTATCAAAATGACATGATCTTTTTTTTTTTTTAAGATTTTATTTATTTGTCAGAGAGAGAGAGAGAGAGAGAGCGAGCGAGCACAGGTAGACAGAGTGAATGACATGATCTTTTAACCCATGGTTTTCTAAACATATTTGTAAAGTGTAGCCGTACAGAGCCTGCACTTGGGTCAGTCAGCCAAGGGTTCAAATCATAATTCCAATGCTGTGTGACCTTGATCAGATTACCTGGAGTTTCTGATCTGTTTCCTCATCTTTATGAGGATAATGCAGTGCATATAAGGAGAACACTGAAGAAATGTTAGTTCATTTTAGGGTGTTTTTGTTCTGTTTTGTTTTTTACTTTATATTTTGAAGTAAATAAAAATAGATTGATGGGAATTTACAGAGAGATCTGAGGTACCCAGTTTTTCCCAATGATTACATCTTCTGTAACTAGTACAAATCAAAACAAGAAAATTAGCACTGATAAAATAGTGCCTATAGTTCTTTGCCATTTTATCACATGTGTAGATTCATATATCCATCATCACAATCAAGATACTAGTGTTCTTGTTTTATTCCATCATCACCAAAGCTCTCTTTATAGTCATATCTACCCTTTCCTTTCCCCATACTCCATCCTTAAATTCAGGCAAAGCACTCATCTATTTTCCATCTCTACAATCTTATTTTGAGAATATTACGTAAATGGAATCATTCATAAGTGGCCTTTTGAAATTAACTTTTTTACTCAGAATGATACTCTTCATGTGTTTTGCCCATTTTCTAATGGGATGTTTGTTGTTTTCATTGTTGAGGTTCTTTATATATGGTAGATATGAATCGTTTCTCAGATCTGTGCTCTTCTAGTTCCTTTCCTTTTCCACATAAATATTGGAATAACATTGTCTATACTTAAAAAGTAATATACTTACTTGCTTAGGATTTTGATAGGAATATGCTGATCTGTAGGTCAGTTTGGAGAGAATTGACATCTTTACTGCAGTGAATCTTCCAATCCATGAACACAGTATATTTCTCATCAGCATTTTGTACTTTGAGTGCTAAGATGCTTTTACACATCTGTCAAAAATGAATTGGCTGAAGGTTTGTTAACTTTATTGGCCTTTTCAAATAACCAACTTTTTGTTTGATTGACTTCAGTTATCAATTCCATTAGTCTCTGCTCTTATATTTATTATTTTCTGTCTCCTGTAAGGTTGAAATTGAATAATCCATGTTTCTTATGCTGCCTCCCTTAACATCTGGAAGGGGAGGGCCTCCTCCTTACTACTGGTGGATGGTGTTGAAGTCTCTTGTTACATCTTGATACCTCCCTTGTAATAGGGGCATGGGTGTCTGTTCAACGCTTCCCATTGTTCTGCATTGACCTATGTAAGGAGAGGTTTCTGGTAGGCAGTAGTAAAAGTTCTGAGTATCCACTAGTCTTTTTCGAATGTTAACCCAGCACAGAGGTAGAGGAGTACTGCATTACTGTCCTGGAGGGACAAAATTCAGGCTTTTCCCATGATCTCCACTAATACTGCAGGGGGGCAAATTAGCGCCCAGTAAAGATGAAAGCCACAGCTCCCTACCAGTCTTCTCTGACAGACACAGCAGTGTGTGGTTGGGGGTACTTGGTTTCTACTTGGCCAGGGTGGAAGTCTAGGCTTCTCACTGGACCTTTGCTGGTGGGAAAAGAAGCACAATTTTATCTGTTGTGTTTGGCTGGAGTAGAGCAGTTATTGTCTAAAAGTTTTGTCTTGGTGAGCTGCCCATTTCCTGGTCCTTTGGAGAAAGAGAGCAGGTTTCTCTGGGGTTTTTTGTTTGTTTATACCTGTTGATGTACATAGGATGGTGACTTCATGACTGCCTACTTTTGAATATATGAGGCTAAAAGAAAATCCAGTGACCTCATCACTGTGTCGCTCCTCGGGTCCTGAGGACTCTAGCTAGTCTGCTGCCTTCCCTCTCTCTTTCAGTCTTCTTATGATTGTTTTGTATAGAACACCTAGAGGTTTTAGCTCTGTTTTTCTAGAGGAATAAGGAAAAATATGCTTCTTCAATCTTACTCTTTCGTGAAATGCTTTGTCACATACTTTGCAGATTTTTGTTATTAATTTGTTGTTAGTAGCACATATTAGGTATATCTTTCCCAGTTTGGGCCTTGTCTTGTCACTTCCTTCATGGTAACCTTTTGACTAGCTTTAGTTCTGATTGTAAATGAAATCAAATTCATTAATCTTTCCCTTAATCTCTTGGTTTTTGTTTCTTTAGAAATTTATTCCCGGTCTAAGGTTACACAAATGTTCTCTTATATTTCTTTGGAAAGTTACAATGTTCTTAATCTTTTGAAAGAACTATTGTTTTTAATTGGGTAGTGATCTCATTCATCCCCCTCCCACGTCAGAGAACTATAGCACCCTGAAAAGTTCATCCCTTTTCGCATTGATCCCTAGTGCCACATCTATCTTGTATAAAATGTACTTACATATGAGCCTGTTTCTGATATTGTGTATGTGTATTCTGTTCTACTTTTTTTTATCCTCACATAAATTTTACACCATTTTAATCACCATAGCTTTAGAATTCGTCCTTTACTTGGTAGGCATATCCCCCCAGCTTGTTGAAATTCCTGTTAGGATTATTAAAATTGCATTGAATCTATAGATGCATTTGGGAAGAATTGGTATCTTTTACCATTGTGAACATGGTTTTTCTTTCCATAGATATATTTTAATATTTCTAAATACAACTTAACATTTTTCTCCACAGTGACCTTATATATTTAAAACAATTATTTCCAAGTACTTGGTATATTTTTGTTATTGTTGTAATATGGGTTCTTTAATTTAAAAAATTTGTTTTTTGCTTGTATATACAAATGAAATTGATCTTTGGATTACTTTATACTCATTCTTATGCATTTCATATTACAAAAAAATGTACCTAGGAATTTTATCACAGTCTCCTTGGTAGAAATTACAGCATCAAGTGAATATTAGATTTTTTAAATTTTAATCAATTTAGATTTTAATTCATTAATTAGTTATTACTTACTGTTTTACCAAGCACTGTGAAAGATTATTCTCACCCCCACTCCAAGACACATATTTGCCCTTGTTAAAGGAAACACAATAGTGTTTCTTAATCTCACATGGAGATTTTAGGCAAAACAAGTAGGTTTGTACTCCCCTTTCAGAAATCCTGATTCTGTTAAGTCCAAAGAAAACTGGAAGTCTCTTTTTTAAAAACCACACGAGATTTTGAAAACCACTGCCAAGAGGAGTTGCTAACTGATAAAAGAGCAGCCCATGGGGTTATTAGAGGGGCATCTCATTTAAAATAATGAACTTTTATTCATTATTAAATAAACTAGGGGGCCACCTGGGTGGCTCAGTGGGTTAAGTCTCTGCCTTCGACTCAGGTCGTGATCTCAGGGTCCTGGGATCAAGCCCTGCATCAGGCTCTCTGCTCAGAGGGGAGCCTGCTTCCTCCTCTCTCTCTGCCTGCCTTTCTGCCTACTTGTGATCTCTCTCTGTCAAATAAATAAATAAATAAAATCTTAATAAAAATAATTTAAAAAAAGGTTTAAAAAAATAAACTAGGTGTGGGATATATCTGTATGTGTATATACATGCATATATATCCATATATGTATATAAACTGGATTGCTTTGTGTTAAGTAATAATAGATATGACTTTGAAGAAATGGGCATTATAAAAGAACCCAGTTACAGTTTGAATGAGATGTGCTTGTTTGGTGTTTAGTGTATTTGTATTAAAACTTGGGATGAGAGCTCATGGATATAGAGAACAAATTTGTGGTTGCCTGAGGTGTAAAGGGTCATGGGTGGGTGAAAGAATGAAGAGGCTCAAAAGGTACAGATTTCCAATTATAAAATGAGTAAATCATCATTGGGTTGTAATGCACAGCTTGGTGTCTGTACTTTATGCTGTATTGCATATTTGAAAGCAACTGGAAGAGTGGATCTTGAAAATTCTTACCACAAGAAGAAAACTTTTGTAACTGTGCATGGTGACAGATGTTAACGAAACTTAGTGTGGTGGTCATTTTGCAGTTATATACAATCAATCAAATCATTATGCTATGCAAACGAAAAAAACTTAGAACACAATTTTGTTTTCCCTAGTTGGAGTCATTCGATGTCCAGTTTGCAGCCAAGAATGTGCAGAGAGACACATCATAGATAATTTTTTTGTGAAGGACACTACTGAGGTTCCCAGCAGTACAGTAGAAAAGTCTAATCAGGTAAGTGTACTAATTAAGTCTTAAACATTTTGCTTCCTCTTAATGAGGCGGCCTGGATTGTTGAAGGACTCTAAAATAAAAGGTGTCTGACATTGACCATTATGTCTGTCAAATTATGTAATATCTTAAAACGTAATAGAGTAATGAATAATTCATCTTAATAAATAAAACAGTGCCAATTCAGAAGCCTTGTTTGTACCCCACCTTCCCTATCCCTTCAGAGAAAACCATTATTCTATATTTGACAGTATCTCATTTTTTTATAACTTTACTGTGTATTGACAGATTTTTTTTTATTTCAAGCCCAACCTTTTTTCGTTTTTTTTCTGTTTTAATGATGAACTCTATAATGATACATATGAAAAATTCCATGTCTGTGATCAGTATGGTTTCTACATTTTAAGAATGTCTTCTTTTCTGCATGGTATTTCTTTGAAAGGCTCATTTGGTAATATTGTCCAGGGTGTTGGATTTAGAGACTCAATGGTGTCTCCCCACCCCCCCAACCCTGCCTCGGCATTTCCATAACCCACAAGGAGAACATTTCTATTGCCCCTTTAAATCTAAATGTCCAGTCGCTGGTGGGTGAATTATAGTACTCTAGTGGAGGTGAGCTATGATTTAATTCTGTAGTGTACACTAAAGTGTAGTATATTAGTGTACTTTTGAATCATGATTCATTGATGATTTTTCTAGGCATTTCCTTAAAGTTGGAACATAATATCTGTGAAGGAACAGAATCTGACAATGGAAAAAAATGTTTATTAACCTAACATGTAAAAATTGAAAAAGTAATGTTTAAGACACTTCAGGAATCACAGAGCTAAGTTTCTGTACTTTTCATTTTCAACTTTTTGTTTCATGGGGGAACTAAGGGAATTTAGGGTTCACTTAAAATGAATATAGCCATTACTAACTAAAATATCCCTTTCGGAGGGCACCTGGGTAGCTCAGCTGGTTAGGCAGCCATCTCTTTCTTATGGCTCAGGTCATGATCTCAGGGTTGTGTGATTGAGCCCTGTCTGGGCAGGGAGGCTGCTTGGGATTCTCTCCCTCTCCATCTGCCTTTACCCCCTCCCATTATATACACATGGGTTTGCTTGCTCTCTCCCTCAAAAAAAAATTTTTTTTAATACTGCTTTTGTTTCAAAAATACCCACAGTTCTCAGAGGTCAAAACAGGGCTTGGTGCAGGGAATAAACTTTCTAGTTGTGAAACTGGTTTTAAAGCATGAAAATGTAATTATTTATGTGAGCTACAGTGTCAAGTACTTAACACCTCTGAAAGTTCCCCTGTGAATGTGATTTTTTTTTTTTGGTCTTCTAGAGTGTCATGTCACTTTGCTTCATATGTGATTATATTTATACTAGATATACTTTGTTAGTCATATCACTCATTATGCTTCATCAGATGAACTCTAGCAGTGCATCTGAATGCTCAATCCAGAAAATTCAAAAGCAAAGCAGCATAAATAATTAACAGGATGGAGTTAAGATCCTATATGAATTGATGGTGATAAGAGATGAGTATTGAAGGGATTCTAATCTAAAGGACAAATTTAAGAGGCTGCTTTATGCCTCTGTATAATCAGTTTTGGTAAGTTTACTCTGTTTTTCCATAAAACATAATAGGAAGAAGTTTAAATTAAATTAGAGATAGTCCAAATTGACATCTTCATTTTAGGTAAGTGAGGTTAGGAAGTTTGTTAAACCTGGTTCAGGAATAGGGTACTTGGAGGTATATTTGGGAATGAAGACAAGAGATGTGATAATGGGGGATGAAGGAAGCACTAGGCAAGAGGTAATGAGAGGGGCGCCTGGGTAGCTCAGTGGGTTAAGCCTCTGCCTTCTACTCGGGTCATGATCTCAAGGTCCTGGGATCGAGCCCCGGCTCTCTGTTCGGCAGGGAGCCTGCTTCCCCCCCCCTCTCTGCCTGCCTACTCTGCCTAACTCTCTCTCTCTGTCAAATAAATAGATAAAATCTTTAAGAAAAAAAAAAAAAAAAGACGTACTGAGAGTTGAGTTGAACTAGCCTGGTAGCAATAAGGAGAGGGGAGAGTTTGATAATACCTGCTTGGGTGTGGAGGTGAGAGGGACCTCACTAAAAGGATGTTGGTGCTTTTCACAGAGAGAAAGGAGGTAGCAAAGTAGATAGAGAATTGGTTTTGAATATGATTGAGTTTACCTATAAGATTAAAGTAATGTCACCTATAGTCAAACTGGAACTCAGGATAGTTTATAGCCGAAGATAAAGTTTTAAAAACTTCTCATTACAGATAAGTTTAAGCATTACAAGAGAAGGGACTGTTTCACATAACGGACTCCCATATACGTTACCTCGCTTAATAGTTGTAAACTCGTTTTATGTTTAACCTGACACTCTCCCCCACCCAGCCACCCCCCCACACACTATATTAAGTTGAAGTCATTCCCAGGCACTATATCATCTAACCCATAAATCTTTCAGTACTTCTATAGAAAAATATTTTTTTATAAACGTAACCACCATATTTTCATAGGTAAAAGAAATTTACAGTAATTCCTTAATATCATCAAACATCCAGTGATAATGCTCTAATTGTGGTTTCTTTTTCTAAAACAGTGGTTTGTTTTTGTAAGGATCCAGTAAGGCCTACACAGTGTATTTGGTTGATTTGTCTCAACCCTATCTTTTAATTAATCTCAAATTATCCCTTTATTTCACTGGCTTTCTTTTTCCTCCCTTTTCAACATATTTGATAGATAAACTGGGTGTTAGTCCTATACAGTTAGCCTTATTCTGCCTTTTGCTGGCCATCTTCACAAAGTCATTTAACATACTTCTCTGTCTCCTGTATTTTGTTTACGTTGGCAGTAAAAATGTAGAGGCTGGTTTAGTTTCAGGTTCCATTGGGTGAGAGAATACTTTGATCCATATGTCCGTGTGGAGGCATAGGAGTTTGGTTGTCTTTCTTTTTCCTGATGTCAGTGACCATTAATGACCACTGCCATGCTCCCATATTACATTACAGCCTTGGAAAATTATGACAGTCTCATTCTGTCATGCCCCTATATTTCTTAACTGGAAGAGAAACAGAAGGCTTCCTTCATTATTCTTTGTTATAAAGGAAGGGTAGTTTAAACACTTGATTCTTTTCCTTTAGTTGCTAATTTTTAGAGTAGTAACTTGGTTTCTTAGCATTCTTCAGAGGTTGACTAATGAGTGGTGTGTGTGTCATGAATTCATGGATTTTTTTTTTTTTTTTTTTTTTTTGACAGAGATCAGAAGTAGGCAGAGAAGCAGGTAGAGAGAGAGGAGGAAGCAGCTCCCTGCTGAGCAGAGAGCACGATGCGGGGCTCGAACCCTGAGATCATGACCTGAGCTGAAAGCAGAGGCTTAACCCACTGAGCCACCCAGGTGCCCCAAATTCATGGATTTTTAACATAAAACGTGTTACAGTAATTGTTGTTATTGATGCTCCACTTGTGCCATCTTGGCAACAGGAGCCTCACATTGGTTCCCGAGTCATTCTGCTATAATCTCAGTCAACACCGCTGTCTCCTCTGCTTTCTGTTTTGACGTATTATTAGATGCTTTGGTTCCTTTTGGTCGGAAATGATATCTGGAGACCACAGTATACGTGTGGGGATACTCATCACCATTGGGTTGGTCATTTTTTTAGGCCTTGCAGGAGAAGGATTTAGCAAACACTTTTTATTAAAAAAAGAGAGTGACTACACTTACTGTGTTGAACACTGCGTGATATATAGAATTTTCAAATCCTAAAATTAAACACCTGAAACTAATATAACACTATGTTAATTACACTTAAATAAAAAAGAATAAACAGGTCCATCTGTCTTGGTCTTGAATTTAGGCCACATAGTATCTCTTGGGGCACAGGCAAGATTCCTCTCTAAGGCATCTTTTTATTAAGAAGCTCATCAGCCAGGTACCTGGGTGGCTCAGTTGGTTAAGCGACTGCCTTCAGCTCAGGTCATGATCCCAGAGTCCTGGGATCGAGTCCTATATTGGGCTGCCCCTACTCTGTGGGGACCCTGCTTTTCCCTCTCCCTCTGCCTGCCACTCCCTCTGCTTGCTCCTCACACTCTCTCTCTTTCTCTCTCTGTCAAATAAGTAAAATTAAAAAAAAAAAAAAATCAACCTCAAACACATGGAATTATTATTACAATAGAATCTCTGAAATCTTTTTTAAGTGTCAGGGAAAGGGATGAACAGAATACGAGGTGATAGAAAACTATTAACCTTAGTAAGGAAACTAGTGTTTTTAAGAAGGCTAGGATTTTAGAAAAGTAATGGGTGCAGATTTTTAACCGAAAAGCAACCAAGTTTAGTGTTAATGGTCAAAATGTATTTACCAAATGAACAAATTTCTGGAGCAAAAAAATGTGAGAAATGACCCCAAAAGCTCAGGCAGCAAATGGCTATTCTCTACACCAAAAAACCCTGAAACTACATCTCCCTAGTGCCAGAACCACCAGATGATAGCGTAAAAATTCAGTGTATAGATATTTGTTCTATATGATACCAAACGTCTAACTATCACGTTTTGTTCCTGTTATATTTCCACCAAACAGATAATAATTTGACCTGGTATGCTACAGAGTATGTGAGAAATTAGGGTTGTAGCCATGCCTTCTGGGCCATCCCATAAGATGACCAGGATCATCTCCAGTGCAGCAGGTCTTTGAGGCTCTATCTTGACCCTGCTGAGGCTCCCCTTTTCCCTTCCCTGCCCTAACAGTCATTTGAACAGCACCGAAGAAGACTGCTCAGTTATCAGGAGAGTTATGGATCTGCTGAAAATTCAAATTCAGCAGAGGGGATCAAGTCTGTGATTACTAAATGTGGATGTGTTCCACCCCTAAGCAAACTGAAAGCCTGATTGGACGCTCATGAGAAGTTACTGAGGGAGGATATAACATCTATCTCTAAGATTCCAGTAGCTAGAAGACCTTAAGAAGAGAAATAGATTTCATTTGGCTCAATAGTGCACTCTCTAAAGTTAAAATATGCTTCTATATGAGGTAATGGGTGCCTAATTGTTGATAATATACAAACAGCAGCTGTATAGGAAGGAAAAAGCAAATACACCACAAGTACATATTGATATTTATAAGTCCAATTTAGATTTGTAGATCTTACTTTTTTAATTTTATGTTTATCTCACTTGTCTGACATTGGAAATCTTAGTTCTTAATTACATTGACATAATTATTTATTTTCTCCAAATATACATAATTACATTATAGGATATATCATCAGTTTTGGTATAATTAGGAGCCACTTAATTCTTAAGAATTAACTAGATATAAACTTGTTTATTGAAAGGATAAGTAAAAAAATACTCAAAGTATCATATAGCAACTATAAAGATGCAGCTCAGAGAACAAAGAGAAAAGGTTGAAATTAGGCAAAGTTAGAGGAAAGGTCTTGCGGAACATCAGCTCAAACATCTGAAGAGAGGCAGTGCTGTTTGTCCCATATTGGTGTCTGAGTGTTTGGCCTTGGGATCGCAGACCTCAGAGGAGCAGGAATAGGCCTATGGTGTCATTATCTCCAAAGCTGATTCCATGAGGATTGGAAAAACTGCAAACTAGAGCTAAGCGCTACTCCCAGGGTGAAGTAGCATTGATTGGCATGATGTTCACAGAAAATGCAAGCAGATAGCAAGATAACTAAGATGAAGTACCTTATTCCCTCTGGCATTGCAGCCTCCCTCCAGCACCATCTGTTGTTAGAATCTAATGTGGAACCAGGTCATAAAGCATAAATATGGTTTGCAGAGTAAGAGTATGGAAGAATAGAGTTGGGACTGAAAGTAGAAATTATAGTGCTGTTTCTGTCAAAATAGAAAGCAAGGAAGACAGCAATCACTGCATGTATGCCCTGGAGATAGTCAATCAAATCATAATTTTTTCCAAGTTTTTATTTAAATTCCAGTTAGTTAACATACACTGTAATATTTTGAAGTTACTTGAAGTACAGAATTCTCTGAAGTTAAGCCACCCACTTGATAGGCAGGTTCATTTGTTTCATTTGCTTTTGGTTTTTAGAAATTTAACTTTTTTTTTAAAAGTT
>PISX010004260.1:72771-124528 GCA_004024625.1 Mellivora capensis
ATTTATTTATTTGTCAGAGAGAGAAGGAGAGAGAGTGAACGAGCGAGCACAGGCAGACAGAGTGGCAGGCAGAGGCAGAGGGAGAAGCAGGCTCCCTGCCAAGCAAGGAGCCTGATGTGGGACTCGATCCCAGGACGCTGGGATCATGACCTGAGCCGAAGGCAGCTGCTTAACCAACTGAGCCACCCAGGCGTCCCGAAATTTAACTTTTTAAATTTAAATTTGTAGGACTACATATAAAACATTCCTATAGTTCTAAAGTAAAATCCATAAAACACAGTGTATTGAGAGAACTCAAACTTCTATCGCTGTTTAATCTACCCATATACTTTATTTCTTCTCTGCCCTATAGGTAACCATTTAATTTCCTTTATTCTTTCATTTAAAATATTTTATGTATACTTTTAATTTATATTATTTAAGAAATATTAGCAAATGTTATTTCACCCATCTCCATCTTTCTTAGAAGAGCAGTAGCATGATATGCTTGTCCACTTTCCTTTTTCATTTTACTTCATATACTATAGATACCTTATTCTTTCTTGTAGCATAGTGTGAAGATTAAATTTTAGGTGATATCCTTAAAGGCAAGATAGTTGAAGCTAAGGAAGTATGGATGAGACAATCCCCAGATCTAACAAAAATGTACAGAATTGGAGGAGGAAGAGTGGGGGTGGGTTCCAGAGGGCAATCAGGGAGGTAAGAGGATCTGGAGGTATCAAGGAATCTGAAGTAGGAAGTAGTAGTCAATAATGTTAGAAATGTTAGCTGATAAGAGCTGAGAAAAGGCAGTGTTTGAATTAATGAAAATGTTATCTAGGTATTTGGAATTTGGCTACCATAAAGTGCTAACTGAGGGGGATTTTTTTTTCCCCAGCTACGGAAGATAACATGAGGACTGCTTACATGTAACTTTAATATCTTTTCTCAGGGAAGAGTACCACCCTCTGCACAGTTACACGAACTGGCAACAGAGGAGCTGTCCCTCCTTCACCTCCCATATCCAGGGCATCCTCTGAACCAGTTTTACCATCAGTCTTCCTCATTCATTCCCACTTCCACCTAAACCACTGGAAGAAACCTCTTGTCTCTGCAGAAAGTACTTGCCCCTTTTATAATCTGTTCTCTATGTTACAGTGACAGTGATTTTTAAAACTGCAAGTCTGGCCATGTCACTTACTAAAAAGCTTTTAGAAGACTTCTTCAGACAAGGACCCAAATGGCCATGTGATCATGCTTGATCGGGCCCCTCTGCCTGCCTTGTCCCTACCTGCTTCTCTTGCCAGTCTTCCCTTGATCTCTGCACTTCAGTCATACTTTCTGTCAGTTCTTTGAACCTGCTGTACTCTTCTTGCCAGAGGCCTTTGTACATGGTGTTCTCTCTGCCTAGAAGTCTTTTCATCAGTAGTTGATGACTCAACTTTCATATCTTAGTATTAATATGATCTCCTTAGAGAAAGCCTTGCCTGGGTAATCTCTGCTTTCTCCAACACTCCAGCCCCATTAAATGAGATCAGTTTCCCCTATCATGTGGTTTTATAGCTTCTCATACCTTTCCTTTATAGCACTTCTCAGTTTGTAATTACATATTGGTGTAATTCTTCCACTAATGTTTGTGTGCCTCACTTTTCATCTCAGCACTGCTCAACAAAATCTGTTACTAACCTAACTTTAAAGATGAGCATTCTAAGTAACCTGCCCAAGACTCCCTAGCTAATAAGTGTGGAATGGGGATATGAACCTACACTCCCATCTATGAGATTAATGGTATCATAAGAGCAGGAACCACATTTGCTTTTCTACATTGTTAATCCTCAGCACTTAGCATTGTGCCTGGAGTATTTGATATATTGAGTGAAGGACAATGCCATATTTCCATTTCATATGTTTATAATTTAAAACATGTCAGTTTAAATTTATACAGTGTTAAGATAACTGTGATAGAGCAAATATGATTTGTATATCATTTTTATATGACTAATTGTTTGACCACCTTTTCCTTTTTCTTAAAAATGTGACTTCTTTCTCTTATTAGGTGTGTACAAGCTGTGAGGACAATGCAGAAGCTAATGGGTTTTGTGTAGAATGTGTTGAGTGGCTCTGCAAGACCTGCATCAGAGCTCATCAAAGAGTGAAGTTCACGAAAGACCACACTGTGAGACAGAAGGAGGAGGTATCTCCAGGTAATGAATTGGTTTTAATCTCTTTTTGTCTCTTTCCATCCCACTCTTCTTTCTCTTCATGTACTGACTTTGTTTTGATACAATTGTAAGCATTAAATACACTCTTGTTTTTTAGTACAAGGAGGTCTGTATTGTAACTGAACTTTGGAGACTTAAAAATGTTGTTAAATATGAATAGATAGAGAATCTTTCTGCCTTATATTCATACTCCCAACCCCCTCTTCTGGAAATGCTTTAGTTTGGTGTAAATGTATAGCAAATGAAAAAAAAATGCTTTTTAAACTTCACTTCTCTTACTTCTAAGGTGATAAGACGTGGGCTTAATAAAAGTTTTATAACTCTTTCCCCTCTGATATTGTTGTGGTAAACCTGGTTCATGATATTTGATATGTAGATAACTAAAGAAGCTCTGCTTTTTATGTAATATATGGTTTCTGTTTTTATTGTATTGCTTATAACGTGAAGTTTACTAATGTATTCTTTTATTGTAGTAAAATGCAAGCAACTTAAAAACTTGCCATTTAAACCATTTTTAAGTGTACCATTCATTAAGGTGCATTAACGGCATTCACAGTGTTATGCAGCCATCACCACTGTGTGTTTTCAAAGCTTTTTCATCATTACAGAAAGAAACGGTACCTAATAAGTAATAATGCTTATTCCCCTCTTTTCTCTGCCCCTGTGATCTTCTTTCTTTCTTTCTTTCTTTCTTTCTTTCTTTCTTTATTTGACAGACAGAGATCACAAGTAGGCAGAGAGGCAGGCAGAGAGAGAGGGAGGAAGTAGGCTCCCTGCTGAGCAGAGAGCCCGATGCGGGGCTCGATCCCAGGACCCTGGGATCATGACCTGAGCCAAAGGCAGAGGCTTAACCCACTGAGCCACCCAGGCGCCCCTGCCCCTATGATCTTCTAATCTACCATGTGTCTTTATGACTTTGCTCATTTTTGCAAGTGGAATCATACAGCTTTGTCTTTTGGTGTCTGGCTTGTTTCACTTATCACAGTATTGTCAGGGCTTATCCATGTTATAGCATTTATCAGACTTCCATTTGTTTTTATGGTTTATTAATATATTTTTGTTTAAAAATTACTTTATTGGTTTTAATTCAGGTCAACCAGTATTTGTATATCTATTCAATATTCCAGGAACTTTGCTAAGCATTAGAGATGTAAAGTGAATCAAACAGATACTTCTGCCCCACAGAAGCTATAAGTATGATGAAGGCTACAAACAAATTAGTAATCATAGTTTGGCCTCCTCTAAGTTCTATGGGAGCACATGAAAGAAGCACCAAACTCGGAGTTGGGGATTTAGGTTGGAGGCCAAATCTGGGGCTTGAAGGAGGAATAGAAGTTTATCACAGGAAGGAGAAGGGTGGAGAAAACTGAAGTACATGCCCAGATTTCCAGAAGGAGACAGTTGAATGTAGCTAGAGAGTAAGATTCAGGAGGAGGAGGAATAAGAAATGAGGCTAGGAGTCTGGTGACACAGGAAAAGGGGATATCATTTCTGAGGACCCACTAATGAGGAAAAGACAAAAAGAAGACACCAGGTAGAGATTCAGATAAATTGAATAGATATGCTAGAAAGACTTCTCTTTTTTTGTGAATTCAGTCATCTATTGAAAAGTAAAGCAGAGGAAATAGGATGAAAAGGTCAGGATTGTGTGGGATACTTGAAATAACTCTGGTAAAAGAGAGCTCCAGCTTCAGAAACAGATTGTTTGGTAGCATCCAGGTTACATTTGATGTATAGGCCTTAAAATTTCCTCCATCCCGAGCTCCTGGGTGGCTCAGTCGGTTCAGCATCTGCTCTTTGTTCAAGTTGTGATTCCCAGGGCCCTGAGATCAAGTCCCGCATCTGACTTCCTGCTTCGTGGGGAGCCTGCTTCTCCCTCTGCCTCTTTCTCTGTCTGACAGGAATAGATAAATAAAAACTATAAAAAAATAAACAAAAAGAAAACTTTCTCCTTTGGGCCTCAGCAGTTTGCGTGTGGGTGTTGAGAAGAATTTAGCTTACTTAGGGTTTGGGTTTAGCTGCATAGACCTTGCAGAAGTTCAGTAGAGTAAGAGGTACAAATAATGCTATTTACTAAAATGAAGGATTTTTTTATTTTACCTGTATAAGGGAAATGAAGTTGACAGTGTCAGTTGATAGAGTGAAAGAAATTATTAGGAACCTAGAGATCCTTGAATTATAGTGAGAGTAGTTAAGAATTGGAAGGTTAGGAAGTAGAAGTTACTAGAGTGGATGTTTGAATTTATGATTATAGAAATGGAATAGTTACGGACAATCAGAAGTCTAGGGTGGGACCATGATGTGAGGAGTTAAAATGGAGTCTAGGTCTCCAGAGATGAGAAAGTCTGAGAGCCTTGTTTTTATGTGGTAATCTGTGTGGACTTCTGAATCATCCAGAGTGATGGTGACACTGAAGACTAGGAAGATGACTGAGTTAGGATCTAAATTCTTCGATAAGTCAATGAAGTCTTTAAAGGGGGCTTATGATGTTCTAATTACCTAAACCAAAAGCTCTATAGTTACTGTTGAAGAGTAAACACAAACCCAGAATGTCCTAAGCCAACTAAAGATGTATGGTCACTCTATCTACCATGATGCCCAGGTGACAATGCACACCAAGGAGAAGGGTACAGGGGAGCTGTGAGGATATTCATATTACTAATACTGAGCCATTTTTGCATTGCTAGAATTAATTGCATTTGGTCTTGATGTGTTGTGCTTTTAATAATATTTTACCATATTGCTAATTTTCTCTAATTATTTTCCTTCTTTCATAAGAGTTTTAAGCATTTTTGCCTGGTTTTTGATGGGACTAGATAGTAGGTTATTCTCTTGTTTTTATCCACAGAAACAGCTTTGAAATTTATCTGAATATCCTTTATATATTTTTGGTTTGTTATTTTTAATTCTCCCAGCTTACCCTAATTTTATTTTAAAGTTCTATTACTAACTTCTTTGACATAAATACTTGATATTTATTTTTATCTTTTGTAGAGTTGTAAGTGTTTAAAGCTTGATATAATCTGCCACTTAGATTTACTACTTTTTAAATATTCTGCATGTGTGGGGGCACCTGTCTGGTTCAGTGGGTAGAGCATGCAGCTCTTGATCTCAGAATGGTGAGTTCAAGTCCCACATTGGGTGTGGAACCTACTTAATTTAAAAAAACAAAAACAAAAAAAAAATAAGTATTCTGCATTATGGTTACCATGCAGTTGAAGATTTATGAATTTTTGCATTTGTTATTTTCCACTTCGGTAGGTTATAAATATAATGATATGGAAAGAAGGCCATGATGTATATTAAATGCAAAAAGCCAAGTTGCTGAACAGTGTGGTTATTATGAACCCAAGAATTCATTAAAAGGAAAAAGAAAATGTTCCCATTGCTTGGATATTTTTGTTTCCTGTTTCAGCTTTGTAGTTTTATTATCAGAAAATGTGAGTCTGTGAACTCATTCTACATGCTGACACACATGTAAGGTTTTGTAAATATTGATAGTACAACTGATCCTTGAACAACATGAGGCTTAGGGGTGCTGACCCCTGTGCAGTCGAAAATCCACATAAACCTTTGACTCCCCAAAACTTAACTACTACTAGTAGCCTACTATTGACTAGAAATCTTACTGATGAGTCAATACATTTCTTTAAAAATTTTTACTGATTTGTTTGGGATGGGGAGTGTGAGTACTCATACACATGCATGCATACATAAGTGGGGAGGAGGGCAGAGAAAGCAGATTCTCCGCTAAGCAGGGAGCTTAACTCAGTGCTACATCCCAGGACCCTGAGATCCTGATCTGATTTGAAGTCAGATGCTTAATCAGCTGAGCCATTCAGTTGCCCCAAAACACATTTTGTAAGAAGTGTGTGTGGTTGTGTGTGTGTGTGTGTGTGTGTATTGCATACAGTGTTCTTACAAAGTAAGCTAGAGAAAAGAAAATGTTAAGAAAGCCATGAAGAAGAGAAAATACATTTATAGTAACCATACTGTGTTTGTCAAGAAGAATCCATGTATAAGTGGACCCATGCACTTAAAACCCATGTTGTTCAAGGTCAACTGTATATGAAATGTCAGATAAATATAAAATTTATATTAAAAACATAAAATTTCACTGTAAGAGGAAAAAAAGTTAACACTTATAATTAGGAAGAAGCCTTTCTAGAAGCAGTTCTCTAAAACTAAAAGATTAATTTTTCTATAAAATGTTTTAAGGATCTACTTGGAAAAACACCATAAACCAAGTCAGACTGGAGAAAATATTTGTAAAATCTTTGGCAAGCAATATATCAAATGTGTCTACAAATTGGTAAGAAAAACAGTTGGATGGAAAAGTTGTAGAGTAATGAACAGACAATTCTTTTTTCTTTTTTTTTTTAAGATTTTATTTACTTATTTGACAGAGACACAGTGGGAGAGGGAACACAGCAGAGGGAGTAGGAGAGGGAGAAGCAGGCTCCCCGCAAAGCAGGGAGCCCGATGCAGGGCTCGATTCCAGGACCCTGGGATCATGACCTGAGCTGAAGGCAGATGTTTAACAACTGAGCCACCCAGGGGCCACATGAACAGACAATTCTTAAGAGAAATACAAATGATTAATGAATGTGAAAAGTTGTTCTATCTCAGTTATTAAATATGTCCAAAGATAGTGAAATCTTTTTTTTTTTCCCTACGAGATTGGCGAAGATTAAAAATACCGACAAAACACTGTTAGTAAAGTAGGTAATAGCCACTCTACACTGGTAAGAGTATGAATTGGTATAATTTTTTGGAAGATAATATACTTATGTTTGTATAAATCACTTTTTGACCCAACAATTCTGCTACTTGGAATTTATCTGTGTAAACATTCATTGACTTATACATTTCATGTTTATTTTAGCATTATCATACAATATGGAAAAATGAGAAACATTCAAATGTCCACAGCAGAGGTTGTATTCATTTGATGAAATACTATGCAGTTAATAAATAAGTTGATCTATTTACTCACTAAAAGGTTTCTAAGAGGAGTGCCTGGGTGGCTCATTCAGTGAAGCATCCAACTCTTGATTTGGGGGCTCAGGTCATGATCTCACGGTCATGAGATTGGTCCCCTTGTCTGGCTCCACACTGAGCATGGAGTGGGCTTGAGATTCTCTTTCTCTCTGCCATTCCCCGTGCTCACATGTGTGAGTACTTCACACCTGTGCCCTCTCTTAAACTAAAATAAAATAAGAAAGGTATTTAAGAGTTAAGTGAATAGATCTTACAAGACTGTGTGTGTAATACCATTTTTTAAAATTTTATAAAACAAAGTACCTGCTAATTTATGTAGATATATACGTAGAAAAACAACCAGAAGGAAACATACCAGGTTATTAATAGTGGTTATTGCTGGAATGTGAAATGATTTCTGAAATGTTGGATTTTACCTTTGATTTTAGTGAAATAACTGATATTTACTGTTGAAGCAATCGTTTGCATTCTGATTTTTTTAAATTTAACATTATAACATAAGCGTTGCTCAGTTTTACTGTCACTCTGGCTAACCATTAAGAAGTTAGTTAAATGGCTGGGGTGCCTGGGTGTCTTAGTTAAGTATGGACTCTTGATTTCAGCTTGGGTTGTGGTCTCAGTGTCGTGAGACCCAGCCCCCTATCCTGCTCCATGTTGGGCATGGAGCCTGCTTGAGATTCTTTCTCTCCCTCTCTTCCCACCATCACTTGTGTGCTCTTTCTTAAGAAAGAAAGAAAATTAAAAAGAAGTTACATGGGGAACTATAGTACATAGTATAAACTGATTATTTATGTGTTAATGGGTACCCTCTGTAAGGATTTGTACAAAAGTGGGAAAATAACTTTTTCATCACAGTTTATACACTTTTATTAGATTCTCTGAGTTCCATTTAAAACCGTTTCCTCCCATATTTGGAGTAGAAAACATGCAGTTGGTTCACACTCACTTACCTGGGCTATTTTCTTAAAGACTTTTAAGTTCCATTAAGCATATATTTTTTTTTTTAAGATTTAATTATTTATTTGCCAGAGAGAGAGAGAGCGAGCACTCTCGCAGACAGAGTGGCAGGCAGAGGCAGAGGGAGAAGCAGGCTCCCCGCCAAGCAAAGAGCCCGATGTGGGACTCGATCCCAGGACGCTGGGATCATGACCTGAGCCGAAGGCAGCCGCTTAACCAACTGAGCCACCCAGGCGTCCCTTAAGATTTTATTTATTTGTTTGTTAGAGTGCAAGCGTGTGCAGAAGCAGGGGAAAGCAGCAGAGAGTGAAGCAGTCTCCCCGCTGAGCAAGGAGCCCAATACAGGATTTGATCCCAGGAACCTGAGATCATGACCTGAGCCAAAGGCAGCCGCTTAACCTACTGAGCCACCCAGGCATCCCCAAGCATATTTTTAACTACATACTTTGTTTTTCCCCTGAGTTAATTTGAATTTCTGGAAAGAAAAGCTTATTTATTTTTTCCTTCTAAAATGCTGGGAATAGTTAATATTTTATTTCTTCTTTCTTTTTTTAATTGAAGTACAGTTGACACAATGTTACATAAGTTTCAGGTGTACAACATAGTGATGTGACAAGTCTGTATAATATGTTGTGCTCACCACAGGTGTAGCTGCCATCTGTCACCAGACAATGTTATTTTAATATAGATAAAGCCTAGTAGTAGTGATGGTGTCAGAAACTGTTTATGGCTCTTTTATATCTTTTTTTTTTAAGATTTTATTTATTTATTTGACACAGAGAGATCACAAGTAGGCAGAGAGGCAGAAACAGGCTCCCTGCTGAGCAGAGAGCCCGATGTGGGGCTTGATCCCAGGACCCTGAGATCATGACCCAGGCCACAGGCAGAGGCTTAACCCACTGAGCCACCCAGGTGCCCTCTTTTATATCTTAATGGGTTCAAACTTAAATGAATAATAATTATGTAGTATTCAATTACATTAATTTTCATCCCATTGTTTCTACAGAGGCAGTTGGTGTGACCAGTCAGCGACCAGTGTTTTGTCCTTTTCATAAGAAGGAGCAGCTGAAGCTTTACTGTGAAACATGTGATAAACTGACATGTCGGGACTGCCAGTTATTAGAGCATAAAGAGCATAGGTACTGGCATCTTTAATTATATACTTACATATGCATTAAACTTTATGAGGAATAGAGGACTGTCACCCCAGCCAAATGGCAGTTAGCAAAGTTTTGTTTGGCCGTATGTTGGCTTGTTCCAGGATTTTTCAACTTGGGCACTATTAATAGTTGTTGTGGGGGGCATTTCTGCTGCATTGTATGGGGTTTGGCTGCATCTTTGACCTGTATTCACTAGATCCCAGAAATATCCTCCCCGTGTAACAACCAAAAATGTCTCCAGATGTTGCCAGATGCCCTACAGAGCAAAATCACCCTGAGTTGAGAACCACTGGCCTACACACTATGTGAAAATAAATGGAATTTGTTGCCAAATTGTTGTTTGTAAAATGAGGAGATTTTACGTTAAGAAAAAAAATTTTAGATCTTTGGGTTTTTGAGAAAAAAAATGGAACCTGTTATGGCTATGGGCCCCTTGCATGTCAGCATTCAGATGGAATTCATTTTAGTGTTCTGTAGAATGAGGCATGCCTTTCTTTCCCAATTCATCATAATTTCTAGTGAAGCTTATTTTTAAATCTGACCTCCCATAGGCAATTGAGTCAGCAACCACTGATTTATTTAAAATAGTAGGATTCTGATTGATACAAATAAAATTGCTTAAAATGGTCTAGGCTCATAAACTGATGGTTATCAGAGGAGAGTGGGTAGAGGGATGGATGAAATAGGTGATGGGGATTAAGATGGGCACTTGTTGTGATGAGCACTGGGTGTTGTATGTAAGTGTTGAATCACTAAATTGTACACCTGAAACTAGTACTATTATTTTACTGTATGGTAACAAACTGGAATTTAAATAAAAACTAAAAAAAGAAAAAAAATTCGCCTAGAGTTCCAATAATGGCAGACTAGGCAATTTAGACCAAACAATATCAGTGAGGATAACTAGAAAACCTGGACAAACTACAGGAGTCATTTATAAAAAATTTTAGATCTTATTAGTAAAGAATTACTAGATGAGGTTGGAGTGGGGACAGTTATGATAGGAACTTTTTTCCCCATTGAGGCATTTACCAGATCGAGGAAAACTTCTGCTAGGCCACAGGGCTGGGAAGATAGAAATTGGAGTTCAGGGGTTACAGGGGTTGAAGGCTTCTCCTTGCCTTGATTTGGAATCCTGAAAGTCTGAACTATTAAAGTAAAGACGAACTAGCTACAAATAGTTCCTGAGTGGGACTGAAGCCTTAGCATCAAATTTTTTCAGTACCCAAAGACAGAGTAAATGGAAATCATACTGCTGGTGCCCCAAGGCGTAAGTCCTTCCTGAAGAGAGAAAACATCATCTTCTGCCTTAGATTTATTCAGTAATGAATTTTGCAAAATGGTCCAACACATAATTAGAAGTAATCAAGTATTCTAGAAGATTAAACAATGTGAACAAAACCTAGCAGATACAACATAATATAAAAAGACGCTTAGGGCCACATCTTTACATATTAAAGATAAGAGACAAAATAGAAAATTTGAGTAGAGAACTGAAAACTATAAAAAAGAATGAGAACTGAAAATTACCATAACTGGAATTAACTCATTAGTGGCTATAACAGATTTGGCATAGCGGGAAATGAGAATTAATGGACTAAAAGAAAAGTAAGAAAATAGCCAGAACGAAGCATGGTAAACAGAAGGATGGAAAGTAGAAGAAGTAATACAGGGTGTAACTGGGGCCCAAGAAGGAGAGAAGAGAGAGGGAATGGGAAGGAAGCAACATTTAAGGACAGAATATAATGGCTTAGAATATGGTAATACTGAAGAAAGATGTCTAGCCCATATTTAGGAAGCCCCATAAATCCCCAGCAGGATCAAAAGAAATATTTTTAAAGTACAAAAAGAAAATAATTTATACTCAGTGAAAAATTTTTTAAATGAAGATTAATGAAAGACGTTTTTAGACAAAATAAACTAGAATAATATATCCCCAGTAAACCCTCACTAAAATATACCTTAGGCAAAAGAGAAATGGTTGTTAAGGCATGGTGGGAAGAAGAGCAGTTAAAAAGGTACATATGAGTAAATCTAAATAAATGTTGACTTATGAAACAAATATGTCTTATTCGTGTGTGTCATGTGTGTGTATTATACAACAGACGTGTTAGGATATGGAGTTCGTGTTTTAAGATTCAAGAGGGTAAAAATTACAAATTAATATTAGATGGTAAGTCCAGAGCTATATTTTGTTATGTTTAGAGTAATCACTAAAAGAATAGTGAAAGTGTCTATGATTATCAGAGTTAACAGAGTGGGGAAGTGGAATAATTAATCCATCTAAACACAGCCCAAAAAAGACAACAGGTGGGCTTGAATAAGGTCTTGGTAAGTTGGTAAATCTGTAAGTGTATTTGTAACTATAATAAGTGTAAATGGATAAAATGTCCCAAATTAAAAGATTTCACCCTGGATAAGAAAGAGAATAGAAAATCTGCTATTTGCTTTTTATAAGAAGAACAACTAAAACCTAAGTATATGGAAAGAATAATGGGGAAAGATGTGCTACACAAACACTAACCAGAGGCATGCTGTTATATCACAGTGCCTTGTTTGAGATAAAGAGGGACATGTTATACAATAGAAGGCTCTCTTTATTTAAAAGATATAACAGTTCTTGTGCTCGCTTCGGCAGCACATATACTAAAAGATATAACAGTTCTAAATATTTATGTGCCCTTAGGCTTAAAATATATAACAAAAATGACAGAACTTAAAACAGACAAATCCATATAGTGGGAAATTTTAACATACTTTTTTTCAGTAGTTGACAAAACAAACATTAAAAATCAGGATATTTCAGTAAGATTCAAATAACCTAATTAGCAAAGACTGAACATTAGGAACACTGCACCTAATAATACATATTCTTTTCAAAGAGCAAAAGAAAAAAATTTAATTGACTATATGTCAAGGCAGTCTTAAATTTCAGAGGGTTAAAATCATATAAAGTCTTGCATAAACTCAATACAGTTAAATCTAGAAGATAAGAATAGATGAGAAAATTCTCCAAAAACTTGAATGAAATTTATATGAAAGCTAAATGTAGCAATGAGTGATCCCATACTGCAACCTAGACTAGAAGGGGAAAAGTGATTGAGAGAACATGACTGAAACAAATGATGTAACTAGAATATGATGTGTAGAGTAGGTGAGAGTATTATCTCAGTGTCCATTTTCTTTATTATACTGTGATTGAATAATAATACTGTGTGTTTAGGAAATGCATACTGATTATTAAGGTGTTAAGAGCTATGATGAGTCAATATTTGAAAAACCAAGCTATGTAAAGGTATAGATCTCTGTACCATTGTAGATTTAACTTGGAAATTATTTCAAAATAAGCAGTTAGAAATAAATCTAAATAAAGCAGCAAAGAAGAAATTCCAATGGATATCAGAAAGTATTTTTATCTGAATGATAATGGAAATAATATCCTAAATATATTGTTAAGGCCATGATGAAAGGTAAATATGTATCATGAAATATATATAGTAGATAGTAAGGATAAAAAGTAAATGCACTAAACATTTATCTAAAATTAGAAAAATGAGTATATTAAACCTAAAGTAAGTGGAGAAAAGGGCATAATAAGGATAAGAGCAGGCATTAATGAAGTAAAGTAAAAAATCAGATCATTCTGAAGACTAGTAAATTGACAAATTCCTTTACAAGTGACTGAGAACAGACCTGCATGATGGATACCAGGAGAAAAAGGGGGCATCAACACATCTCTAAAGGCATTTAAAATTATGAAAAGCATATCTGTCAATAGATATGAAAATTTTAACTTGAAAGAGGATAATTCTTAGAAAATACAACTTACCAAACTAGCACAAGATAAGCTAGAAAATCAGAATAGCCCTTTAATGTAAATCCGTAATTTGTAACTTTCTTACAAAACTACAGACCCATATGACTTAATTGATGAATCAGCAACATAGGTGTGGTAAAAATAACACCTTTAAATACATACAGCCTTGCAGAGAATGATGAAAGAATAAATTCTCTCCAACTTGTTTTATGGGGAATAAAAATAGAAAATGACAGACTAGTCTCACCCATGAAATGAATGTGAAAATTCTAAGAAATGAAGTAGGAAACCAAATCCAGTAATACTGTGAGTTTTGGGCAATATAACTGCAACCAAATTGGCTTTGTTCTAGGTATACAGTTCATTTAACATTTGAAAATCTTTCATGTAATTCATATCAAGAGAATAAAGGGAAAAATACATGATGATTTCAGGAGACAGAAGAAACATTCTGTAAATACACACACACACACCCATGATAGAAGATCTTAGCAAATGAGGTATAAAGGAAATTTCCTAAATCGGGTAAAAATTATCTACTAAAAGAACTGGAATATTAGAAATTTTTAGATTGGATTTAGGAACAAGATAACAATGACCATTTTGACTGTTTCATTTAAAATTACACTGACCAGGGTCCCAAAGAGTGCATTATGTACGGAGGAATTCCAACAGTTATTAACTGTGTTCCCCTTTTTTTCTAATGCTGGCAATGCTATTCATAATACTTACTGATTTAAGTGTGCTTGCACTTTTAAATGATAGATACTATGTAAAATACTGTATTTTATGCATTTTATGAAAAATTAGTAATACTGGTAATCTTCTATATTACTATTTTATTCTATATATTTCCCTGGAGCTACTCTTGAGTTATCTGCATAGTTTGTCAGAGGTTATCATGTCAACTTCCAAGTTAAATTTTTTAAAGTGCTGTATTGTATGTGAGTTAAAGCATTATTGCATACAAGGCATAACATCAAGAGTGTTTCTTATTCTTCCATTTTTCCCAAAGGCATATATTTGTGCCCTCTGTGGCACGACTACCTAATGTTTAAAAGTGATATTTAAAATATATGTTTATAGCATCAAACTCTCATAATTATGAAAATGCAAAATAGTAAATAAATCTACTTAAATATCTGTGATTACTTTTTGCCAGGTCAGCCAACGGAACTCTCTAAGACGCTAAAACTATGAATGGTAGATGTGTATCTTCTCAATGTTTCCAAAGTAATTTAAGAGTATCATGAATAATATCTGTAACAACTCCCTTTTTCTTAGGGATACCTTTGAAAGCATGAAAAACCTCCCTTCTAGGGACATTTAGAGGTTTGTTTGTTGTTGTTTTTTTTAAGATTATTGTTATTATGTCTTTTATAATCTTAAATAGTTTCTATGTGGGAGCTTTTCCTCATTTTAGATATATTAGCTTAAAATAATTGGCTCGTTTACTTGTCTTTCCAGATACCAATTTATAGAAGAAGCTTTTCAGAATCAGAAAGTGATCATAGATACACTAATCACCAAATTGATGGAAAAAACAAAATACATAAAATTCACAGGAAATCAGATCCAAAACAGGTAAATTTACATTTGTGGTGTTATTAAAAAATTCATCTTTATATAATATATTAAGTATATTCACTTTGAGAACAGACATTTTACTTAGCTCATGGTGAAGTAGGTCCAAGTAAGCTTGTTAGATGGCTCTGATAACACATAGCTTAGAAGACTTCTCCAGAAACTTTGGGTTTCTGGAAATTGGGCTGGAAAGCATTCTTTTCAGCCATGAAATTTCAAAACTGTTACTGTAATAAACTACATTGAGTAATGGCTCATTACCCGGCAGATATTGATAATTTATAATTATCTAGTGTTTCAAATTTTGAAGAATAGCCAGGATTTAAAAACAAAATCAGCTGCTTTTGCCAGCATTGTTAAATACTTTAATACTTGACCATATATATATATATATATATATCTATCTCAAATGGCTTTTTTAAGTGTTGGCAAACTTTGAGATGCCTTCTTTGGGGTGTCAACTTTTAACTGCAATAAAGTGGAGATCTTAGGACACCAGGAAATAGGGATCATTGAACAGTTTCACACACCTTTTGTTCCTTATTAGATACAGTACTGACATATTTCTACATATTAGCCGTTACACTTTTTGGAGTCCTCTTCTTCAACTGTCCAGAGGCTCATATCTCACAATTCAGTGATTAGGGGACTAAACAACTAACCTCCACATGGAAGAGGGAGTTGGTCTAGCCTCCGCATTTTTTATCCCATTTGGAACCCCCACTGACAGATTTACAACCTTTACAACACCTGTGAAATCTTGTATCTCCCTTCTTTTGTTGTTCTGCATACAAAAGAAACCTATCATTACCAAAATAAATCAAGAAATGCTTTAAGAGCCTGAATAAGAGAGTCCTCACAGGGAATTTGAATGTTACTCACACAGAAAAAGTCTTTTGTGGCTCATCTTCCTTAAGACCAATCATCATAATCTGTTATACTTGTCATTTTGGATCATGGCTATGGTGGGAATTTTTTCCAAGGAATTCCCTGGTTTAAAGACATTCTTAAATTTACCCTCTTCTTGGTGCTTCAGTATTATACCCATTTTTATTTATTGTGATAATAACAGTTCTATTGTGTATCTTTTGTTTTTATTATCAGTTCTCATTTCATTTTACCTTTCTTTTTCACATAACAACTGTATTAACCAAATACTGTTTCATTTACCATATTCTAATCATAATACTATTTTGCCAAATAGAGTAAGTGGTGGGTTTAAAAGTTTTCTATCTGAGTAGTTGAAAATTTGTAAAGGAATTTATGGAATGATGAAGAGAGAGTGAGTTCTAGGTGCTTCTAAATGGCAAATGGTAGCAATTGTAAAATAACTAATTTTGTGTAAAAGATCCACCCTTGACAGACTGTATTCTTGACTTTTATCTTATTCTCTCATATATATGGTGTGAGCTATAAGCCAAAGTTCACTTTTTTGTAACATACAGATGTTCATTTGTTCCTACACTTCGTTTATTTTGTTATTATTGCCTTGATTCCTTTGTAGAAAATCAGTTGACAACATATGTATAAGGTTACTTCTGAACTCTGTTCTGTTCCCTTATGTTTTTCTTTTTTGCCAGTACCCCCACTTTCTTCATGACTGTAGCTTTTTATAGTAAGTCTTCAAATCAGGTAGTGTGAATTCTCCACATGTGGTTTTTTTTTTTTTGCCTTTCTGTTCATGGTTTATGCTGTTTTTACAAAGTCATACATTATTGAATGGAAGGATTTTGGTTTTTGAATTGTGCTAAGACTTAAAGAATCCTTGGTTTAGATGCTAATTGCTCATATCTGTATGGATTACCTGATTATAAAAGGATTCCATTTACTGGGATGGCTTACTTTGGTATTCATTTTTATGCATGTGCAAACACAGCATTGCTTGTCCTTTTTTCATCATGTTCAACCATCATGAGGATTTAAATTAGTTTTTTGGGGTTTGTTTTGTTTCAGGGGATTGTTCACTTCCCAGATCTGAGTTTCTTAATCTTATAGCCAATGTTGGTGCTAGTTAACTACCTTAAAGAATTTGCAAGAGAATAAAATCTGTGCCCTATTGGTTTTAAGTTTCAGTGGGTAACTATTAGAGAGGCATACTGGAGAAATGAAACTTAATTTATCTCAAAATGTTTAGTGGGTGTCCCATTATTCTCTTCTGCTTCTATAAGATAGTCTTGTATGATGCTAAGTATTTTCTTTCTGTCTATCTCAATCTCCATGTAAACAGCTTTCCATTTTCTCTAATCAAAGGAGAAACTGTACATGGTAGTTGATGAAACATAAAGTAGTATTTAGCTGCTTATTTTAAGACAAATGTGTTGTTAAAACTAGCAAACTACTGTTGTTCTTTTTGCCTCTGTGCAGGTATAATGAGTGCTGTAACCGTTCAGATGACTAGGGGTGACCCATTTACACTTTCCTACTTCTTAGTTATAGTGGATATAATCGAACACTTTCAGAGTCATGGTTTTCTTGTTTATAAATCATTTTTTTTTTGTCTGACCTTTTAGGCCAAGTATTGATTTGCTTGGATGATTTTCATCATGATCTTTCCAAACCATATTTTCTTAAAATGTGTTCATTCTCTTGCAATTTTATACATTTCAGTTTTAAAATTGAATTAAGTGACTGTGTCTTTCAGAAGAATAACATTTCTGCTATGTCATCTTCAAGAAAGTCCATTTAAGCTGAAGGACCCTTAGAAACAACTGAGCTTTTAAGAGTTGAAAACATTTTGGCCTAAATTACACATTAAAAAATCAATTTTAAATATTGTAAAACAATCTCCTGCCTTAGATTTTAGATTTTTCCCCCTTTCATTTAATTTTCAGGATAATTGAAGTAAATCAAAATCAAAAGCAGGTGGAACAGGATATTAAAGTTGCTATATTTACATTGATGGTAGAAATAAATAAAAAAGGAAAAGCTCTACTACACCAGCTTGAGGTAAGTTACTGTTAATGGGACAATATGTTGTCGCAATTTAATATAGTATTTTCTCATGTATTTGTGAATTTGGAATCCCGCCTTTTTCATATAATTGTTTCCATTTATGACTCAATAATACTTCTCCATTCCCGAGTTTTCTTTTGCCAGATTCTGCATTGTAGCTCAGAGTTTGTGGCTTAGTGTGTACTTGGTAACACAAAGCACAATGCTTTGCTTGAAGAAGGAGCTCTGTAAATGTTGAAGAGATTAATCATTTTAGATTCATTGAAATGGCAGTTTTGGGTCCCTGAAGTGGTACAATTGAGCAAAAATTTTTAGATAACAAAGCTGTATTTCATTTTGAAACATAAACATTTAACCTGATGAGAAATTAGATAAAAGGATGTGTCTCCTCCTTTCAACGTTTTACAGTCTTGACTGTGAAAGCAGTATGTAGTGAGGGATGCTCAAGGCACTTAAGATAGTTGTTTCTCACAATGGTAAGAAAGATATTATGGTCTTCATGGGCTGTATTACACTAATGAAGGTCAGGATCCAAAGTCAGTGTTTGACTCCAAATAATATGAGGTTACAACTTCTCCATGGTATATTAACATAATATTAATTGCATGGTATTTTAGTATTCTTTAGTATATTGGTGCAGAAAGAATTCTCAGTAAAGCAAGCAATTTACAGTGAGAAGAGAATTAGAATTCTGATGTTTAAAGATGGGGAAAAAAAACCACTCCTAGAAATAATTTAGTTCAAACTCTTTATTTTGTAGTTGACAAAATTATAAGGTCTTTGTCCCAGGGAGTCCTATCCCTCCTGGGAAAGCATGATCATTCCCATGGCTTATCAGACATACAGGAAACAAAGACTAAAATAATTCTCTGTTCTTTTGGAAACAGATACTTATTTAGTGAAGAAGTGTTCTGTCCAGACAGCCTCATTTACAGGAACTATTTTTTCAAGGTTCTGTGATTATTTTTTCTTTAAAGAACCATTTTAAACAAGGTTTTCCAAGTTCGGCTTAAAATCAGACCTCACTTAGATTTGCTTTCTCAGAGATTAGCAGTGCATGCATTGCTGTGGCTCTTTCCAGACTTCTCTGTAAATCAGAATCACTTGAAGATAACAAAAGATGACCAGATCCCAAATCTCTAGGAATGAACCTAGTCATCAGTATTATTTATAATCAACTTTATTGACTTACAGGTCCTCATATCCATTCTCCTGGTTCACAGAATCCTTCTTAAACAAATGTAGCCACTTTATTCTAAGAATCCAGAAATTGGCTCAAATAGTTGTTACCATAGGGGGAAAAAAAAAAAATAGTTGTTACCATAGAAGACCTGAGTAACTAAGACTTCTTATTGTCAATGTACAACCTCTCCCAAAGTCAACAAAAATTATATTCTTTCTAGTGTGTCTCTAAAGAAACATTTAGGCTATTTCTGACCACTGTAAAAAGTAAGTAATCTCTAAACTTAAATTAGATGTAACAAAGCCATTGACTGTTACTGCAGTTTTTCCCTTAATTTACTTCAGCACCTGTGTATTTTCCAAATTTGAAATTGATTAGGGTCAGGATCTAGGTTCATTTTTTCTAAATGAGAATATAAATCCATATTGGAGTGTAGCAATTTTATTTTTAAACTTCAGGATCAGTACAAAACTATCGTTTTCCCCTTTCCTTGCAAAGACTTTTGGATAGAGAATTTTAAAATAACCCAAGTTCAGTACTCTCTCTGTTTTTAAGATTTTATTTATTTATTTTAGAACATGCACGTGCAAAAAGGGAAGGGCAGTGGGAGAGAGAAAATCCCAGGCAGATTGCCCACTAAACACAGAGTTGGATGCAGGGTTCTATACCAGGGCCCTGAGACCATGACCTGTGCTGAAACCGCCAGTTGGACGCTTAACCGACTGAGCCGCCCAAGCCCCCCCAGTGCTCTCTACTTTTGATTAATCTGTGTTCTTGCTTGTGTGCTTCGCTTAGAGATATTCTGTACTCTGTTCTTATGTAGTTTTTCTGAGAATGCTTTGGCACCTCTAGTCGTTTTATCAATTGGCTCCCAAGGTAATTCTCAATAGACAAAAAACATACGCCTTTCTAACCACATACAAAGTGTAAATGTTGTCTACCATATGGCATGACTGGCCACAGAGTGGTTGCAGTCAAGACTAGAATGCCTGAAAAGGTGAAATCCTGTGATTGCACAAATTGTGTGATCTGGTAATTTTATTAGATTGCTGGATGATACATCTATTTTATTTGTGAGTATTGAATTTAACAGGCGTTTACTATATCATAGTTAATCCATGACTTTTGTCCCTTTTTGGATATTGGAAGTTGCATGAACAGAGACCTAAATTGTAGAATATGTCAAACTACTAGACCAAGGGTCTGGGATGGGGGTGCGGAGGCAGTGACGGCAGTGGTGATGATGGCAGCAGCAGAAGCTCCGCAGTGTTTGGGGCGCGGGTTTTTGGGGCAATAAGAGCGATCCTTCATACTAAGGAAGAAAACCACTAAGCGTATTTTAAGTTTCTATCATTTGAGTTCTCAGAGGTGGCAGTTACTCTAATTTGGTAATCTGAAAATGACAATTAAAATATGTTATATGCAAGACAAATGTTGAAATTTTCTTCTTTTCAGAGCCTTGCAAAGGACCATCGCATGAAACTTATGCAACAACAACAGGAAGTGGCTGGGCTTTCTAAACAGTTGGAGCATGTCATGCATTTCTCTAAATGGGCAGTTTCCAGTGGCAGCAGTACAGCATTACTTTATAGCAAGCGACTGGTAAGATAGACTGAATAATGCATTTCACATACCATCAAAACACAGAGAAACAGTGGCGGTATTAGAATATATAACATTCAGAAATGTTCATTAGTCTGTTTGTACTTCCTTGCCCTTCACCTAGTTCTATATTTTTTACCTATTTCTAATTTTAATCAAAATATTTTGTTTTTAAAAAGTATATTAACCGCCATGGTTTAGGTATAACTTCAGTTTTAATCTACCATTGTCATTCCTGTTTTATTCTTTTCCAGGTTTTCTCTCAGTGGCTATTATACTTAATACTAAAAATAATGATAATAGTAAATATTTCTTTTTTTTTTTTTTTTTTAATTTTATTTGTTTGTCAGTGAGAGAGCGAGCACAGGTAGACAGAGTGGCAGGCAGAGGCAGAGGGAGAAGCAGGCTTCCTGCCGAGCAAGGAGCCCGATGTGGGACTCGATCCCAGGACTCTGGGATCATGACCTGAGCCGAAGGCAGCCGGTTAACCAACTGAGCCACCCAGGCGTCCCAATAGTAAATATTTCTTGATCATCTATAGTGTGTCAGGCACTAATTCCAAGCATTTTTCATGTAATATTTCACTTATGTATCATTTTGGTGTGGGGGGGTGTTGTTTGTTTGTTTGAAGTTTTTATTTAAATTCTAGTTAATTAATATATAGTGTAATATTGGTTTCAGGAGTAGAATTTAGTGATTCATCAGTTACATGTAACACCCAGGGCTCATCAGGACAAGGGCCCTCCTTAATCTGCATCACCCATTTAGCTCATTCCCTGCCCTCCTCCCCCCCGCCATCCACCCTCAATTTGTTGTAATTGGGAAATCTTTGCTTATTTGACAGGGAAAACAGTAGTATTTTAGGGGTGCCTGGGTGTCTCAGTGGTTAAGCCTCTGCTCAGGTCATGATCTCAAGGTCCTGGGATTGAGCCCCGCATCGGGCTCTCTGCTTAGCAGAGAGCCTGCTTTCTCCACTTTCTCTGCCTGCCTCTGCCTACTTGTGATCTCTGTCAAATAAATAAAATATTTTAAAAAACAAACAAAAAACTGATTAGTAACTATTTCTGAAACTATTCCTAATCATGCATTGTATTCACTCTTAGAATTTTTTCATTCATAATATTCAATGATAGAATCTTTCTTGAGTCTTTTCTTTTTTAAAGTGCTTTACTGATGTAATGAAAAACAACTTCTATATAGATATCTACTCTGTTTTCCTGAATATTTTTCTGAAAGTGAAACAGAAAAAGAAAAGTAGGAAATGAGAGAATTCTTTTCCAATTATGAAAAATTAGGATTATTGAATATTGTTACTATATGTGTAAGACATTCATACAGATATTCAATATCTTCTGTTTAAAAATTTCTCTAATTTTATTCTATAATTTGTTTACAGTTATAATAGAAAACAATAAAAATAGAAGATTGATTATTTAGTTATGTTAATGATTTCTTGACATAGGAGAGAAGGAGATTGTTTTATTTTATATATAGGAGAAAATGGGCTCAGCAAATTATAAGGAACCAACACCTAATTGACTAAATCATTTTTTTCCTAATTTTTAAAAGCCTATGGAACCCAAGTGGGCCTCAAGGCATTACCAGTAGCCAATGTGGTTAATAAAATAATTTGCCTGTAATGCCTACAGAGCTAAGGCTCATGATTATCTGTAAACACAAGGGTTTCCAACCTCGAAAGCTTTGAAAATTGCTACATTCGACACTGGTTTTCATCATTCTTAGGCTTGTTACCTGTAGCCATGTTTACACAGGTTATCCTTTAAATGATGCCTTTTATGTGCTTAAAAAAAATAAGAAATGCCTTGCAGGTCTGAAATTTCAAGCATAACTTGCAATTCTCAGTTCATCTTTTTGCTATAGGAATTATGGTCAATAGACAAAACCCAGTGCAACAGTGGAATCTTTTCAGAAGTTCAGTTTTAAATATATTGAAACATTTTCACAGTATTTCCTCAGGATTCTTCTGTCAGCATGTTAACACTGAATTTATCCTTATGTAATTTAGAAGGAGGGCAAGAAATATTGACAGAAGAAAGACCAGGAGAGTAAAGCACTATCATCCTTTTTATTAGCAGTAAATATTTCTATAATAATAGCAATTAGGAAACTATTAAGTTACAAAAAGGAATTTTACAATCTCTTCTTTTTCCTCTGCTCCCATCTAATTACTCTTTGAAGACCTTTATGTTTTCCTGAAGGTCTCATTGGCAGCACCGTGCTTCTATTCCTTGGGTCTCACAGTATATGATGCTTCTTACCTGGGTACTGGTACCCTTTCTTAGAATGCCTCTTCTTTCCTGAGTAACTAATGTTCATCTTTTTTAAAGACTACCAGCTTCAGTTTAGGTTTGTCTTCCTTTCCTCTTGGCAGCCTTTCATGACTAAAACTGTATTGAATTTCTTTTCTCGGTGTTTGCAAATCCTTTGTGCATATGTTCATCATACTATTACTGACTTTTATCTACTATTGTATTTGCATGTTTTTATGACTCTCATTAGACTTTATACTTCTTAAAGGTAGGAATTTTGTGTTACTGCTTGGTGTATAGGAATGAAACAAAAGATTAATGGTGAAAAAATGGCAGATAAAACATCTTCTGTCAGAAATTCTAAGTATAAACAAAACTGCATGTTAATTTTTACAGGATTGGAAATTCAAATACTAAATTTCTTCTTTAACTTCAATAGAAAGGAGACAGTATTTAGTATTACTATCTTGAAAGCTGTTTTCATATCTTAAAAAACTTTTTTCATCTTTTGCTTTTTGAAGTTTTCAGTGTGAAACCTGAGTATATTTAAGTTCAGATACATCTGAAAGGATTAACAGGTATACTTTAGGAACCACTGGGGCACCTGGGTGGCTCAGTCAGTTAAGTGTCTTCCTTTGGCTGAGGTCTTGATCCCCGGGTCCTTGCTCAGTGAGGAGCCTGCTTTGCCCTCTTCCTCCGCTTGCTGATCTCCCTGCTTGTGCACTCTCTTTCTCTCTCTCAGAAAAAAAAATAAATAAAATCTTTAAAAAAAAAAAAGTATATTTAATGAACCATTATCTTTTACACTAGCCAGGCTTTGTGACCTTTCAAAATTATCTAAAACATGTAACAGGAGTTTTGACAAGGTTTACATTTTAGATGGGTAGTAAAATAATTTGACAGAGAGCTCTTACATCTTGACAGCAAAGTACATCATTACTTAATGAATAGAGTTTGCCCAAGTTTGATAATATTTTTAGACCTTTGCACAACTTAATTAGCAAATAGATACTATCTGAGTTGTAATTAAATTGTGTCTTTTAGCTTTTCAATAGCAAAAGAAGGGATTTACAGCATAGTACCTGAAGGGGGGGAAAGGTATGTCCCAGGGGTTTATGTCATAGTTCCCTTTATTTAATAGAGCTGATTTTCTTTTAAGCAAGTGCTCATATTTCTTTTTTTTTTTTTTTTTTTTAAAGATTTTATTTATTTATTTGTCAGAGAGAGAGAGAGCGAGCACAGGCAGACAGAGTGGCAGGCAGAGGCAGAGGGAGAAGCAGGCTCCCTGCCGAGCAAGGAGCCTGATGCGGGACTCGATCCCAGGATGCTGGGATCATGACCTGAGCCGAAGGCAGCCGCTTAACCGACTGAGCCCCTAGGCGTCCCACACATTTCTGATTTTAACCATTTTTTCTACATAAATGAAATGTATGTAAATGAAAAAGAAATGTAAATGAAATGAAAAAGAAGGGAAAAGTTTATTTCACAATGTAAATCAGTAAATGTAAAAAGAATAGTAGATAAGCAGCACATTTTGGTTACTATCGTAGAGGTAATTAAGTCATCAAGAGTACACTAACCTAGTGAATAGAGAATTGATGGAAAAGGATTTCAGTGTAATCCCAGAATACCTCTTTGCAAAATACTAACCAGTTACAAAGGGGGAAATCCAGTGAATTTAAGGTGGAGAAACTGGGCAGCAGAATTGCCAGGTGATGAGGATTTGTATCCCCAGTTGCGGGACAGGTCGACATCCTGAGCTTCCTGATCTGATGCGCTAAGAAATGCACATTATCTTTGTGTGGGATTCCTGACAAAGATGCTTTACTAAGTTTGATCAGGAGGAACTACACTCAGACCTATGTTGTCATCTTGCGGAATATAAGCCCCAAACTCTTCAAAGCTATCAAGGACATAAATGACAGGGAAAGACGAAGGACCTGGAGAGATGTAGCAACTAAACCCAACCTGTGTTCCTTGATAGCATTCTGGGAAGTGACCCTGTTGCGAGACTTGCCATTTGAGTGAGGTCTTTGGATTGGAATGTAGTGTTGTGACAAACTTGCTTTTGGAATTTGGAACTTGCCACTTATGTTAAAGGATCTTTGTTTTAAGATACACTCACTGGAGTGCTTGGGGTAGACAGAACCTCATGTCTTCAATTTGCTGTCAAGAGGTTCAGAAAAAGATAAGTAATAGTGTATGTGTGCGGAAGCAGTTGGGTGGGCACTGGAACAAACCTGCTAATACCTTAACAGTTGGGAAATCTGGGTAAAGAGTTCTTTTCAGTTTTCTACAATTTTAAAGTTATTTCAAAATGATCAAATTTGGGGAAATGATAAAACATGAGTGTATTAATGAGGGAAAATTCTTGGAATAATTACTTTGGTTAGCATTCTTACAGTGAGAACTGTTACAGGATGTAAAAAAATTAGAGGGGAAAAAAACTTAGGGAGAAGAACACTGTGTTGAGTGCTGTTTGCTACACACTGTGCCATGTGTTCCGCATAGTCCCAAAATAAGGTCAAGGTTTTTAACTCAGAACTTATTATAGCTGTTGGAAATAATTTAGCAACTGAAGCAAATTTATTTACTCAATGCTTACTTACTGAATACCTGCTATATATTAGGCAGCATTCTAAGCACTGGGAAAACCAAAAACAATACAATTTTTGCCCTCAAGGAGTTGGGTTTTAGTGGAGAGAGTACAGAAATAAGTAAAATATATATACTGTTACATGGTGTTAAGTGCTCTAGAGAAAAATAAATTAAGGAAAGGAGTCTGGGAACATTGGGGTAGGGATTGTAGTTTTAGATACATAAATCTATCTAAAAAGGGTAATATTTGAGCAGATATTGAAGGAAGTGAGGAAGCAAGCCCTGTTGGAAGTAAATACTCAAGGGAAAGAAATTCTGGCAGAGAACACAGCAAGTGCAAAGATAGAGGTGGAAGTTTTTGTGGTACGGATACAAGGAAGCCGGGGGGGGGGGGGGGGGCAGAAGGGTGAAGGAGCAGAAAGTGGTATGAGTAAGAGAAGTAATGCGAAGTCAAATAGCACAAGCATTGTAGTTCATTATGAGGACTTTGGTTTTTAATCTGAGTAAGATGGGGACCCATTTGAGAGGGACTTAAGAAGAACAGAATATGATTTATATTTTAATAATCACTGTGGCTATTGAGAGCAAAGAAGAAATAAAGGAGACCAGTTAGAATCTTACTGCAATAAGGTAGTTTTTCCAAGGAGGAGAATTAATAGAGTTGATAGGAAAACTGGTAGGGTTATCCATGTCTTTTAAGGATAGAAGCAGTAGGATTTGCTGACAGATTGAATGTAGGGCTTGAGAAAAAGAGAGGAACCAAGGACTCACAAAGTGGTGGAGTAGTAGTGCTGCCAATAATGGAGATGGAGAAGATAAGACAAGTAGACTTGAAGAAAAAGATCAGAAGTTCTCTTTTAGACATATTAAATTTGAGGTGCATGTCAGACAAGCAGGTGGAGATGTTGACTTAGCAGTTGGAAATGCAAATTCAAAAGAGAGATCCAGACTTGAGCTACAAATTAAAGAGTAATTTAAACTGTGAGACTATATGAGATCACTAAAACTATGTGGGTAATAGGAGAGTAGAGGGCAGTTGCAAGACTGGAAGAACAAACACTGGAGACTGGGATGGTGCATTGGAACCGAAACCTATTCTCAGTGGCCCCAAAAAATAGCAGCCTGTAAAATAAGGGCAAAACCATAAGAGTATAGTATGCTGAAAGCCAAGTGAAAGAAATGGTTTCAGAAAAGAATGGGAGGAGGGGAACAGGGAGCGGTAAAAATAGATGACTTTTTTAAAGAGTTTTCTGTAAAAAGAGCAGGAAAATGGAGCAGTGGGTGTTAGAGGAGAAATGGAGCCAAGAGTTTTGTTTTCAGCTGGGAAAAATTAAAGCATGTTTATATGTTGATAAGAGTGATCCAGTAAAATGGAAGCCTAGGTGATAACAGGAGAGGGAAGAAAATTGCTGAGCAGTGTCTGTGAGTAGACAAGAAGGGTTGGGTACTGTTGCACAAGTGGAAGGACTGGCTTTAGAAGTATGGCCATTTAGGGGCACCTGGGTGGCTCAGTCTTTTAAGCTTATGACTTTTCATTTCAGTTCAGGTCATGATCTCAGGGTCCTAGAATCAAACCCCACATCAGTCTCCAGGCTCCATGGGGGAGTTTGCTTGATATCCTCTACACCCACCACCCCATTCCTCCCTCCAGCTCTGGGTATATGCTCTCTTGCTTATTCTCTCTCTAAATAAACTCTTAAAAAAAAAAAAAAGAAACATGGCCATTTAATCCATTGTAATAGTAGGGAACACTTATACTGACAAGTGGTGAGAATTTGTAGAAGGTCCCTAATTGTTCCTTGCTTTCTCAGTAAAATTATAAGCAAAATCGTCAGCCGAGATTGAGAATGGAAAGGGAAGGAGGTGCTAGAGATTTGAGAAGAAAATTTGAGTAGTTATTTAGGAGGGTTAGGGAAGTAAAGTACCAGAAAAATGTCAGGATAGCCAGTCAAATTTAGGGGCCTACCTGAAGTAAATTGTCTTGTGTTTATTAGTCCATTTATATCTGGGCAAAAGGTGGATATAAAACCAGGGTTCTTTTGTTTTTTGGGGGGAAAAGTTGAGAGGGAAAGAAGTACATGTGCTAGAGCATGTGAGAGAAAGAGATATAAGGGTATATGCAAGGTGATTATGGTGATCGACCCTGGGCTTTCAGTTGGGTAAGGTTAATGGTGAGGTGAGCTCAAAGGACAGGGAGAAATTATAAGAGCAAACACTGATAGCACCCTTAAGGTTTATAGCATTATTGGTACCTGGGACTAAAGGAAGCTGGAAAGAAGGATCAGTTGGTTGGATATTAAAATCACCACGAATTAATGACAAGAGTAATGTTAGAGATGGTGATAATGAGCCAGGAACTAAATTCTTCAAGGACTGAGGGAAAATGACCAACTATTCACTGAGAACTACAGTGTGGAGTTGGGTGATATGGTGTGATGACGCGAGATCCCAAACGTAGAAGCAAGGAGAACAATCCCTAGCTGAGATTAATTTGTACTTCCCATAACTCATTAGCCCCCTAATATAAATGTTAAATCCTTCTTTAAAAGAGTAAGTAAAGTAAATAAAAGAGCAAAATGTGTTAAAATTTATTTTACAAATACTTAATTGGTGCTTCTCTGAGGTTTTAGTAATTCAAAAAACTGACTTTAACCTATCACTTTAAGATACTTTTCAGTTTTGTATTCAGTAGTATAGCTAATTGTGAACTGTATCTCAAAACTTTTAACATGTTAAAAAAAAACTTGCTTATCCACATTTATAACTTAGATAGGATTACTTATTTTGTGTTAGCATACATACTAGAGATCATTTTTGTGTATTTACTGGGAACTTAATAAATTATTTGCCTGATTAAAGATGCCGATGTTTAGTTGTCTCTCCTTTCTTCTAGATTACATACCGGTTACGGCACCTTCTTCGAGCGAGGTGTGATGCCTCCCCAGTGACCAACAATACCATCCAGTTTCACTGTGATCCTAGTTTCTGGGCTCAAAATATTATCAATTTAGGTATGCCCTTATGTCCATTTTCTCAAAGTGCCATTTGTTTCTGGAATTCTTAATGATTATGATATGTTACTGAAAATGTATTCCCTTCTACCCCCAAAGTGTTTTTATTACCCTGTTTTGAAGACATGGAATTTTGTCGGTTTTTAATTCATGTTGCGTGACACATGCATGAATACAAATACACATGTAAGTAAATGGATGATATGAACATCCTTTATATTGACTCACAGAGTAGACTTCAGGATTTAGAAGTTCTTTTTTCCATACAATCTTGTTTGTACTGTAGTTAATAAAACTTTTGACGCATGAATGCCATCAATACAGGATTTTTTTAATATTTGGAATGTTTTCTGATAAAATAGTATGTCTCCTATTGGCTTACTTACTCTTAATACCCTGTTATGAAGTGCCTAAAGGTTCATTTGCTTGATCTTGCTAGGGAAGACTTCTCATTTTTTTATTCTGTCTTTCATGTAATAACTATATATTTTTAAACTTCCTAATTAGAGTGTAACATGCCCACAGAAAAGTGCCCCAGTTTTAAGTATTAGAGCCCACTGAATAATCACAAAGGGAGACTATCATTTTTGGTCAGTTCACATATCTTCACAGGCAGTTCAGCAGGAAGTTATTACTTTAACTTCCTTATATTATTTGCTAGTAAAAAAAAAAAGTCTTCACTTCTTCTTAATTTCTCACAGGGAATCTATAGAAGTAGAAATTTAAGAATTCCCTATACATTCTTCATTCAACCACCAATGTATTCCCTTTGATGACGGTTTTTGGTCTCATTGACTATGTTTCGAAGACATCAAAGATGGTTACCCTTTCATTCCCTAGGCTAGATTCTGGGTAGGAAAGGAAGAAGTGGCTAGAAAGAGAGACAGTGCTGTCATAATATAACAAGAAAGGAAGCAATAAGCTTATACAGATCTCATCCATACAACAGAAGAACAAAAAGGATGGTGATAAGATGACCCCTGAGGCTTAGTTTCAAAGTGCATGCAGCAGTGTATTTATTGGTGGGTAACAGGCAACTGGAATCACACACGATATCACCTATATTGCTAAAAAGAAGCTTCTGAATACAAAGTGTGTTGATAAGTAACTATCTGTTACCCTCCCCCACCAAACCACCACACCTTTAGCTCTAAAGAGAACCTATCCACATAAATAGTCATATGCAGAAATATGTGCACTTATAAGCATATTGCTTACACTATAAACCACATAATGTAGACGTAAGTAAAATTAAGATTATGTGTGTAACTATACACACATAAGTGGATATAATTTTAGATGAATCTGTATCAGCAAAAACAAAAACAGCATCCCTATTTGTGAAATTTGTGCGAATCCTATAAAAAACAGTATTGTTTACTGTAAGACTTCTCAGAGCTATCATTTACAGTTGTATAAATTGTCATTTACAATGAGGTTTGTGTCTTAAATATTCTTACAAGGAGACAAGCTTTTCTAAACTTGTTTATCCATGGCTTCTGGGAAATAGAAGAGTACAAGGGAAAAATAATTGATCTAGATGAATGTTCAGTTAATGTCTTGGTGAGTTTGGGTAAGTTGTTGAATCTCTCTGAACCCTTAGATCCCTTCTCTAAAGAAAGGACTTAAACAAGGATATACATAGACTTACTATCATATTGCCTACATACAGTGAGTATTTAATGAATGATAACATTTTTTAGGATGTTTATGCTTAGTAAATCCGAAACATTTGATTCTGTACTGTTGAAGAACTCAAGCTTTGGCCTTGTGCTTTAATCAGACCCACTTAAAGGCACCTTTGAATTCTAAAAGTGTAACTGTAAAGCAGAGTATTGTCTCTCAGAGGACTGATGTAGTGTGCACTGTGAAGATATAAGGAACTTGAAAGGTTACGAATTGCTCATACTAGAGAATCAGAAATATACTGTGGGAATTTTAGAACCAGTGTCAAGTTTGCTTGTTTTGTTTTGATAAACAACAGCAGTTCTCAAGATATAGTATGAGGCTGTTTTAGGAGACCACAAGGACTCCCTTTTCCAACTACATGTCGGTCTGTGGCCGGTTTTCTTCAGATATTTCAACCCAAAGTATATAATGACAGATAATACAAAAACAGAAGAGTTCAACTTTTAGGCGAAACATGTAGAGAGATTTTCAAATACTAAGACAATGACCACTAATTTTTTTGAAAAATTATTTTTCATAAAAATATTATGGGTTTGTTATTTTTAAATGAATTGATAAGTAAAAAATGCTTTTAATGGTTTCTAATATGGTAAAATTTGATTAGAACTTACATAAACAAAAGCTTTTGGGGGCCTTCTATTTTTAAGAGTCTAAAGTGTTTCTGAGACCAAAAAATTTCTTGGCAATTTGCAGTTCAGCAAAAATAGCCTTATTTCACTATCAGAAAAACTTTACAACTTAACTTTTTCTCTTTGATTAGGTTCTTTAGTAATTGAAGATAAAGAGAGTCAGCCACAAATGCCTAAGCAGAATCCTGTTGTGGAACAGAATTCACAGCCACCAGGTGGTTTATCTTCAAACCAGTTATCCAAGTTTCCAACACAGATCAGCCTAGCTCAATTACGACTCCAGCATATGCAGCAACAGGTAATGGCTCAGAGGCAACAGGTGCAACGGAGGCCAGCACCTGTGGGTTTACCAAACCCTAGAATGCAGGGGCCCATCCAGCAACCTTCCATCTCTCATCAGGTAAATTTGGAAGCAGGCCTGTCCTAACTTAGATAATTATAGTACAATTGTATTCGGCATATTTTAAAATAACCAAGACATCTATCATCTATGATATAAATATATGAATTTATAAAAATTTATCAAAGTATCCCTGATTTTACTCCTAGTTTTTAGTCTTTCTCAAAAAGGAATTAATGGTTTATTTAGCCGGTACAACTATTTTCATATACTCTTTGTTGTTTTCAGTTATAACCGAGGATAAACAACGCATGCCTATGGCTGATGATAAAGTTGTGTATCTGTAACTCATCATTCCCGTATTAGTGCTTCAGAATGATTTCTACTTCAGTTATCTGGTCTTTGTGGGGATGCAGTGTTTAGGAAAACTGCAGCGCGTCTTAGAAATTAGGGTAAAATGAAAGAGAAAAAGGTGGGGGAGTGGTTCACTAGAAATCTCCCTTCAGACTCTGAGTAGGTATTCCATGAACCATTCTTATTTTTACTAGCTATGAAGTATTCCATTTACTTTTAATCTATTTTTGAAGATAAGTTTATATGCTCTGTTAAAGAGTTTTACCATCCCGCTCAAGTGAGATCTAGGTATGCTTAAAAGTTTACTCAAGAATGTAAAGTCTGGGGACGCCTGGGTGGCTCAGTTGGTTAAGCGGCTGCCTTTGGATCAGGTCATGATCCCAGCGTCCTGGGATCGAGTCCCACATCGGGCTCCTTGCTCGGCAGGGAGCCTGCTTCTCCCTCTGCCTCTGCCTGCCACTCTGTCTGCCTGTGCTCATGCTCTCTCTCTCCCTCTCTCTCTGACAAATAAATAAATTTAAAAAAATAAAAAAAAATAAAAAAAAATAAAAAAAAAAAAAGTAAAGTCTGATTAATTGATACAAATTGTTATTTACAGTTACATTTATATATTTGTACCCTTCTATTTGTAAGAAGGATTTGAAGTAGTGTACTTTAAATGGATTGGCACAAATGAATGAAGTGGAACAAGGCTTAATAAGAATCAAAAGTGTGCAGAACTAGGTTAAGAATTCTTTTACTTGAGAACAAGACTTAGATGAGAATTTTTTCACAACCAAAGAAAACAAGAAACAGATATAATATCTATATTATTTGGTAAAAAGGAAACATGCCAGTTAACTAGGAAAGAACCTTTTAACTAGTATTTTTCTAGTGCTAAGAGGAATGTACAATGTGGTTCTTTATGAAAAAGTAATTAAGAATGGCATAATAATATTTTTTGTAGCAATTTTACAAAATAGGGAATTTGTCTTCGTAGGGCTCTTACCCTAAATAAAGTCATGGACATGTATAGATCCTGATTTGTTAAGTTGCTTCTGTGAAGTTACCTAAAGCAATTTATTTCAGGCTTACGGCTTTCTAGTAATTTGGTTAAGAAGGCTTGTCAAATCCAGAGGAATATTAATATACCCAGTAGATTATTCCTCTAGAACTTTGTTTTAATTCATGTTTTCACAGGAAGTAATTAACAAAGAATTTAAGACGTCTTTGGTGGGTGTTCCATGGGAAAAGACTCTGTACACTTTAGATACCAGGAGCACAACTGACAGAGTTGAAATTTTAAGAAAATTGAGGAATAATTTTGTCATTACCTCGGCAGACTGATACAGTGCAGGTAGACCTTAAAAAGTACCAAAATATTTGTAAAGATAAATCTGAAGAGAAGAGAGAGTTCAGTACCTAGTGCTAAGCATTTTCATGATTACTATTTATGTTAAGTGCCTGGGAGATTGAAAAGTTATTTTTATTTAAGTTTATTAACATAAAGATAAATTCATTATTTTTGTTAATTGCCTTTTCACTAAGAAGTAAGGAACTGAGGCATTTAGTAGATACTATGTGACTTGGTCCCTCTATCATTGTTATTTACAAGGAGTCACAAAGAAAATGATGTCTGAGCCTTCGGCCTACTTATCTCAGAAATTTGCTTTTGATCTTTTTTTTCCTCTCTAGGATTTACTGCTGTATAATCTATATAATACACAATCTCTATTCTGAAACCTGGTTTTTCCTCTTAGAAATAAAGTAATTTTCACATCTTTTGGTTGTTCCCTCACACAGTATTGTTTTTCTGCTACTCTCAGTGACTCCTGAATCTTCTTTCACACTCATCTCTCATTTTTATGTGTTCTCTGCCAAATACTCATACATTTTTCACTCATCAGTCTGTCCTCCATAAGCTTTTACAGTGCTCTGCCCAGCTATATACTTAGTTTTCTACCAGTTTATTTACATATAAGTGTGGGAAGGTGTCTGTCTGTAAGGAGGTTGTGTGTGCCTCTGGCTTTGTGGGTATGTTCAAATCTCACTCTACATCTGTCCATAGGACACAGTTAAGTTTAACGGACTACTTATAAAAATTGCTTGCATGAGAGTTCCTTATTTCTTATTCCTTTGAATATTAACCAGGTAATCTGCATGGTTAAAGAGTTGTATAGTGCAGAGGTAGAACAGAACTAAGTGTTCCAAACCTGGTAGATAGTGCATCTGTTTATTCAGCAATATACAGTCTATTTCAGTGGACAGATCACACCTTGTTAGAGAGCACTGTCACCTGTTATTTTATACACACTTCACAGCAATGCTTCTCACTCCTGAGTCAGATTTACTGCTGTGGAGATACTCTTGCTCATGTGTATACATTAATTTTCCTGAACAGTGAATAGATATTAGAAGGACATCTGCTATCCTTCATGGTTATTATACACAGTTGGGAACTACTGACCTAGAATACAGTCAAAACCTATAATCATAAAGGTACTTAGAGTGAGGGTGAGGATAATGGTGTTTATATGTCAGTTTGCTTAAGTGACTCAATTAAGTGCTCAATTATTTCTCTTTTTTCTTTCTGTATCTCCCTTGCAAATTAGTTGATTCCATTTAATTAAAATAGCACTGGTTTTGGTTTTTCTCTTATGTGCATAACTAGTTCCTAGTCTGATTCTTCAAAGTTGCCTCCCCTGTCTAACACAATCAACTATAACATTTTACCAAACTGTGAGCTCCTTGATGGCAGGGTTGACGTCCATTCTGACACCGATTGCTCAGACTGCGTCACTCTAGCGTCAAGTGTCGTTCCTTGACTGTATCAATGTGTAAATCTGAGTGGGGCTGTGAGAGTGAGATAGCAAAGGACTAATGGAAGTTCCTTCATTGTCTCTTAAGGACCATTTTGGATGATTTCCCACTTTTTAAAAAGTTATCTCTTAGATAAATTCAGAACTTTTTCACTATTTCCACTGTAATTCCCCAATTGTTTCCTATTACATTTCTCTGCTACAAAACCCTTCAAGCCACAAAACTTTAAAAATCAAAGAGAATGGCTATGGCCTCAGGCTTATGCATCTGTACAGTTATGACATTTTCCCTAATACTTTTCTCTTCTTCACCCACAGAATTTCCCTTGTATTGAAACAGTATCTAAATCTATTTTTGAGTCCGTAATTGCTGGCCACTCTTGAGGGTTGTTACCCAGTGCCAACTGATTTGTAAGAGTGAGGGGAAAGAAGTATTTACCCAGGAAAAGAGAGTAAATTCCACAAATGAGAAAGGAAAAGTAAAAATACAGGGCAAAAATAGAGCTACCTTTTATAGCTGTCTTCCTTCAGAGGACCAAAAGTTAAGGTGCTGTTACTTCAGCCCTGCACATTTCACATGTTTGTCCCCTTGTGAATATGAAGGTTAATACTTCCCTTTCTGAGAAGTTCTAATCACATACAGTTGAGAGAGCTAAAAATAAGTACTTGCTTTACAACAAATTGCCAACCATAGAATTGGTTCACTATGAGACTGCGACTGGCATATAAGGTTACCTTTTTCTAGAACACTGGTCTCAATTTCCAGGGCTAGCATTTATGCACAAAGTAGGCTTGCCTTCCCAGCCCTTGCCCTATCGTATAACCCACCATTGTTGTCCTTGAAGGGTTTCCATTTGAAATCTATTTTCCTTTAGAGAAATTCACCCTCTCAGCTCTAATTAGTACCTTAATCCACCCCCAGCTACACACCAGCAGGTGTTTTGGTAATGACATAGTGGAGTAGATTTGGATGAAAGCTCTAGTGCTGCCTCTCCCTAGCCGTGTGACCTTTTTCAAGTTCTCCAAGCTTTCTAATGTTTAGTGTCCTCATTTGTAAAATGAGGGGAAGGTAATAATAAGGTAACACGTATAAAATGCTAATCATAATGCCTGACATATGGTTTGACCTCAGTGAGATCTAAAACTCATTAATTTTTAAATGTTATTAATAACAACTGTTTTCATAATTCATGATTTATTGGTTAGGAGTGCAGACCTTGGAGCCAGAGTGCCTGAGTTCAAGTTCCAGCTTCATCTTTAATTATTTTCATTAATCTGGGGCAGGTTATTTAACTTCTCTATACCTCGGTTTCCTTTTCTCAAAAATGAAGAGAATTCCTACCTCATAGTATTGTTGGGAAGATTAAATGAGTTAACTCACGTAAAGCCCTTAAAGCAGTACCTGGCATATAACAGCTGCTCAGTAAATGCTAGCAATTGCTATTCTACCATCACATTACTTTAGGAGGTCTGAAGAGGGCAGGTCTTTGCAAAATGTAATCATCAGAGACTTCGAAGGATACCAAACACAAATTTTCCCTACTTCCTAATATGGCCTACGTCTAGTCCTTTTGTGACCTGCTTAAAGTTGGAAACCTTCCCCCAAGGCTCTTTCCTAAAACTTTTCACATAGTTAATACACATTCTAGAAGGCTGCCTCCTTCCCCCATACCTGTGTTATAGTGTTAATAAGTTATTCATCTGTGACAGAGGTGCTGTCTTTCTGTGAAAGATTTGTCTTTCAAGGGATTGTAACTAAATTGGTTTAATTTCTTTTTTCCAGCAACCCCCTCCACGTTTGATAAATTTTCAGAATCACAGCCCCAAACCCAATGGACCAGTTCTTCCTCCACATCCTCAACAGCTAAGATATCCACCAAACCAGAACATACCACGACAAGCAATAAAGCCCAACCCACTACAGATGGCTTTTTTGGCTCAACAAGCTATAAAACAGGTATCCATATTTGCTTTCTTCAGCTTCTTGTTCTGCTTCTCTATTTTCAGATCACATTAAATTTATAGATAAAGCAATGAAGAGCAAGAGCAAGCTTCCCCCCGCCGCCAGGATTGATTGATTTGAGAGAGAGAATGCATGAGTGGTGGGGAGAGGCAGAGGTAGGAGAGAGAATCCTCAGGCAGACTCCCTGATGAGTGTGGAGCCTGATGTGGGGCTCAATCCCAGGACCCTGAGATCATGACCTGAGCTGAAACCAAGGGGTTGGATACTTAACTGACTGAGCCACCCAGGCACCCCACCCCACCCCTTTTTTTTAATAAATGTGAGTTACCAAGTTTATTATACACAGGCTAATAGAGACAAAGCTAAGAGAAAAGGTCTTGACTTGTAACTAACAAGAAAAATCAAGCCACTTATATTGATATTGGAGTGAAGGCCCAGAATAATCAATGAGTCATAGTATGAATTTTGGCAATACTGATAGGTGTAGCTTTTAGCTGAGTTCATTAAGACAGAAGTATTCTAACAAATACAGGTTATATTTCTGCAAAAGAGAACATAAATGAATCTTTAAATTGTTATAAAGAGACTTCTTAAAAACAAAGTTTTAATATGAGGTACATAAATATCTGATTAAGCTTAATATTTACAGTTATATATTAAGTCCAATGAAGTTTAATATTTATATTCTTAATGTCTTTGGGTAAAATTATTTTTTAGATAAGACATTACTTTTTAACAAGTAAAAGTTCTCTTTGTCTTTTCCAAGAACTTGTGTCAGCAGTCTTTCCAGCTTAACACTTATACATTGATTCCAGTTTTCAGGTTTTTTTGCCAAGACCAAATTAAGGAATATGCTATTTTCATAATTCTGTGACATTCGTTTAATCAAATGATCTGAAAATTCTGTTGTAAAAAGTACACACACTGTGTGTGTGTGCATGTGTGTGTGTGTGTTTATAATTAATTAGGCTTTGTTGTAATATCACCAAATTTTCTTAAGTAATATTTAACAAAAATACTTTTGTTTAAAAGTCATACCTCTATTTCATCAGTAAAGGGAGGTACAAAGGGCCCAAGCTACAGTTTAGCCTTAAACTTTTCTAATAATTTTGTGACCTTGTGCAAGTTTAATCTTTTTAAATGTCATTTGCCCCAACTATGCATTGAGTACCTTGCAGAGTTGTGCTGAACTCTGCAACTCTGTGAGTGCTAACATATACAGAAACATCTAGCACATTCTGTGTACACAAATGTGTACTTTCCCTCTTCCCCATTTATTATTTTTAATGGGTAGACACACTAAGAATGTTTTTTAAAATGTTTCCTGGTCAAAATGTAAACATGAATGAATAAATGAACAAACTAAGAAAATATAGTGGGGAATTGGTTTTCAGTTAGTTAATTTAATAAACTGTAGCATACTTGCCCAGTGAGAATACTTTAACCTATTGAGAAAATGCGGTAATCTATATATGATTATGTTATGTGGGAAAAACCATGTTCTAGAATTTTTGTGGGGCATTACCTCATTTTCCTGGCTGTATATCTGTTTTATCATATGTATGACATATATGATTTATATTTACATCATATGTATATGACATATGTATGATATGTACATATACATGATATATAAAAACCTTGGAAAAATAAATATTATCTATAACTGTGATTATTCTGTGGGAGGGAAGGAGAATTAGGGTCCAGAGAAAAAGAAAAAGATGGATGATAGATGGATGGATGGATGGATATATATGATGGGTAGGTGGTGAAGAGAGGACATTCACAGGTTTCTTTCCACAATATTTTCAGTAAAGAATATAAATTAGATTTTTCAAAATTGGAATGCTTCTGACACCATCAGTCTTTATAGTGTAGTCTATGTATAAACCTTGTGTTGAGATTTTTTTTTCCCCTTGCATAGTTTTGAGATACCTCTCAGTTGCTTTTAATTTATGTTTCATTATGTTTTATTATGAAAATTTTCAAACAAGTTGAAAGAGTTGTATGGGAGACATATTGTTCTATTTGCCTTCTCATTTATTATTCATATACCTCTCTATTCATCCATCTATCAATCAGGTGTTTTTATTTTTTTGACAGGTTTTGAAGTCATTTGTAGAGAGCATCATGGTTCATCTCTATACTTCTCATTCCTAGTATTCTCTGAATTAATGTATTTGTCTCAGCTTTAACTGAGATTTAACATAAATAACAAAGAGTTTCCTCTAGTGTTTCTTGAAGTTTGATTATCTGTTCATATGTAAGAAGTGGGTTAAAAAAAAAAAAATCCTAAAAGCCTTGGTCTAGAGCTAATGTTTGATGATTGAGATTTCATGCTAGATTTAGGGCTATGAGGCAGATTTATTGGGAGAATTCCGAGCGTTGCCATCTTTAAACCTTAGGCTGGCCCACTCAGAGGATCTTCCTGTCCTCCACCTAAAATGCAGGGCCTGGCTACTCCTTGAAGCCACACGGGTATGAAGAATGGTAGGGGGCCAGTGGCAGAGTGTGAGGGAAGCTCAGCATCCAGTGTGAGTATGGTTTCTTAATCTTCATTTTCAGTGCATTTTTCTGCCTTCTGCTGAACCTGGTGCCTTTCAGTCAAATGACACTGTTTTACCTGTTTTAGACAATAAACTTCCAGCCTTCATCTATGGAGATGGAGGAAGTCCACATTATCTTGGGGTAACTACAGGTAAAAAAGGAAAGGAACATGGGCTTTAGCGCTTCTTAAACATACTCTCAGCAGATTGTCCTGTTTTCAGCCCCAGATTCACCTTTCATGCTTCTAATTTCCAAGCCCGTAAGGGTTCTGCAGTATATATTGATTTGCATCTCTGTTTTCCCCACTGCCAGCTTAGGTTTCAGGTTTAGCAAATTGACTAAGTGCTTTGCTGTTCGTCCATCTTCTTTACAGCTTCCAAAATGGGATTTCTGTCTTCTTTCCTATGTTCTTTGAGTCAAAAGCCTTTTTAAAAAGTTCCCCATAACTGTTACTTGAGTTTCAGATGTCTTAGGTAGGGACAGAAGAAAATGTATGTGTTTAACCCTCCATCTTTACCTCAAAGTTCCTGTCTATGTATGTATTTATTTTCCGATATATATAAGCTTTCCGAGATAGGGTATTATGGTTTTCTGGTTAAAAAAATCAGTGCTTTTTTTTTTAATTTTTGGACAGGATTAATGAAAATTATATATATATATGTCCATCTCCTCCCCCTGCCTTTCAGTTCAAATTATAGTTGAATTCAAATAGCAGAATGTATCTTCTACTTTGTTTTGTAACAGAGGAACAGGGATTAGTTGGACATTTTGTTTTGGCCTGCTGATAGACAACCTTTCTCCTCTCTCGCTACTGTAGTGGCAGATCAGCAGTGGGCAGGCTGCCGCATCAACTGCCAGCAGCACATCCTCTACTCCTTCTAGTCCTACCATTACTAGTGCAGCAGGATATGATGCAAAGGCTTTCGGTTCACCTATGATTGATTTGAGCTCACCAGTGGGAGGTTCTTATAATCTTCCTTCTCTTCCAGATGTAAGTATACACAAAATTTATACTAAGAATCTTTTGAGAATTTGTAAGTGAACTTAGATCTGGTAAAAAGTCTTGAGTTAGTCAAATTATAGGTTGTGTGTTTGGTTTTAGAAGTCATTTTTATTCTTTAGAAATATAACAGCAGGAAAAATAAAAAGATGCTAAGCATTTAAACATACTATGGAATGTATTTCATTGCACTGCAGTTAACGGTGTCTGTGAATGAATGATTACAGTGATGGACTAGGGAAAGCAGGGAAGTAAGGATCTGGGAAGAGGTACTGGCAAGTCGAATTGCTGGAATGTGCTTTTTTTTTTTTTTTAAAGATTTTATTTATTTATTTGACAGAGATCACAAGTAGGCAGAGAGGCAGGCAGAGAAGGGGGGGCGGGGTGGAAGCAGGCTCCCTGCTGAGCAGAGAGCCTGATGCGGGGCTTGATCCCAGGACTCTGGGATCATGACCTGAGCTGAAGGCAGAGGCTTAACCCACTGAGCCGCCCAGGCGCCCCATGGAATGTGCTATTTTAGAGTAAGGTTGGCAGGGGAGGCTAGAATTGAAGACATCAGAAGAGGTGAAGACAAGTTTAACAATGGAAATGAAAACATTTCCTCCCAGATCATACTGGTTGGTCAGTGCAGAATTACCTCTGATTTATTTTCTATTTAATTAAATTAATTTAGTTAATTTAATTAATTTAATTAATATATAATTAATTAAATACATGTACTTGCTATTTTTGTCAATATGACTTTTTTAAAAATCTCCAAAGGCAGAAAATGCAACATTCTATAGACAGATCTCCAAGGATAAGTTGATACTTATTTTACCTTATCTTAACCCTGTAAGGTTAGAAAATTGTGACAGAAACATTAAAAACTTATAAGAAATATCTTGTCAGATTGTAAAATAATTTTTTAATTTTCATTTAGTTGGTTTTTCAAATTATTGAGATCAACTAATATTTCAATGTTAATCTTACCAGAGTTTCTTAATTTTTAAAATAATGATGTATACTTTAAATGGGTGAAGTACATGTATTTTTCGTACTTTCATACTTCCTATGTGATACATAGGAAAGCTTCTTTCGTCTCATTCCTATAATTTTATTTTAGCTTTTAGGATTACCTTGCAATGTAAATAACTTTTCTTACATTAAGATCCAATAGATCCAGTCACATTCCAGTATGTTTTACACTCTGAAAAGTATTGGCCAAGGTATTGCCCAAGAAATATTAAACATAAGTGACCCTGTGTGCTTACCACCTACCCTAAAGAGGACCCACAGAAAGTAGAATTGTCCTTCTGCTCTTTTCTCTGAAGTCCTCAGGTATAGGTGACACTTTGTCTCCCAGGCTTGCTTCACTGAAATTCTTTATCTGAACCATAGAATAAAGAAGCTGATTTGAGTGACCATTTTCTCAGTCCTCTCAAAGATGGTTCATAACTAGCACCATTCTAGATGGAAAGTTGAAAAGTAAATTCATCACACATGATCTGTGCCCTAGGACCGTAAGACTTAAGTCCCTTGTAGAATCCTGATTGAGAAGGGCTGGAGCTATGTTAGAGAACTGAACTTGAACTTTAATCACAAAGACATTGTGGGGAAATAAATGGTCTATTTAAGTATGATAAGTATTTGCATCTAGAGAATTAAAGTCTTATTCAGTAGAAATTTATCAGTATTTTAACCAAGAAGTCAATTAACAAAGAAGTGTTTTCCTTTATACCTGTTATATTAAAGCAAGAATCTAGAGAGGATCCATTCTTCTTACCAAATAGTAGTAATGTACTTAAATGAGTTCGTGTTCTAGAAATGTGTTATGTGTGGGCCTACATGATCTATGTAGTCATACCAGAGCACCAGTTCTCAATGTGAGCCAAAGACAGTGGGGGTCAGGGGCTCCACAAGATCCTTCCTTTGTAAGGCCATATTTTCTTCATATTCTTTAACCAAAACCACACAGCACAACAGATTGTGTGTGGAAGCAGATATAAGAATCTAGTTGGCTGTTAGTAAGACAAACCAAAGAGGTTTGCTAACATGTAAAACTGTGCTATTTTTCTCATTACCTTTTTTTTTTATCGACTACCATTTATTATTTTTAAATAAGTTAAGAAGTATTTTTTGTTTCAATTTTGATGGGTTTGAATGACACATGATACTCTTATCTTTGCTGATAACTTCTGAAATAATATGTCCTAAGCATATTTACTAAGATGGAACATTAAGAAGAATGAAAGCTTTTTCAAGATTGTTTATGGGGAAAATATGTATCAGAACTTCTCAAATAGGATATTTACATATTTTATTATTTGATAGTAATTAAACTATTAAAGTTTTCTATTAAATATAAAGTAACTTTTAACTTGCAAAGTCAGGATGCCGTGAAATAAATTTCTTTTCTTATAAGATTGACTGTTCAAGTACTATTATGCTGGACAATATTGTGAGGAAAGATACTAGTATAGATCATGGCCAGCCAAGACCACCCTCAAACAGAACCGTCCAGTCACCAAATTCATCAGTGCCATCTCCAGGCCTTGCAGGTAAAGTGGGCTTCTTTTGATTTTGTGAGTATGTCCCATTTTTTACTCTACTTGTAAAGACCTCTAAACCCCTTTTTGTTGGATGATTAAAATGAGTTCTGAGGTTTTGGCACTATTTAAAATTAGTATACTTTCAAAGTGGGAAGCAAAGGTTAAACCTCTGTACCTTTTCAATTTCCATAAAACTTATAGGCATTAGAGCATTCCCAAGAGGAAATTAGTATCATACATTCTCTTTTTGATAAGTTTGCCTGTGTTGTGGTCTCTTTTTGGGTGTAAGTTGCCTAGGGTCAAAATTTAGCAGTGTCAGTCACTTCTTGGTGGTTTTGTTTGGTATTTAATTAATGTTTAAAAAAAAATTTTTTTTAAATGTTTAAAAAATTTTAACATACCTACTCATTTCCTTTAAAGCACTCTATACCTACTCCCAGAGACCTTGGCAAAATAGGTACCCTAGAACAAAATAAGGAAGGAGGAGAATTTCTCAAGTCATTCACCAGTCACGCAACCGTAATAAGGCAGTTACACAATTTAAAAGGAGATGCTTATTTAAAACATAAACTGGAAGAACACTATTGACAAAATATGGCAGAGGAAATGTTTAATTATAAAACAAGTTTGTACAAATAAATAAGGCAAGTACTCAGTATTGTCAAAGGACATGAGTAGATAATTCCCTGAAGAGGAAATACAAATAGCCAGTAACTTGGGGGATTAAGTCTCACTAGTGGTCATTAAAAATATCAAAACAAGACATAATTTCTAACTGTTGAAGTAACAAAGACTTAAAATAGTGAAAATACTCATTGATAAGAATGTGAGAGGAGAATACTCTGATACATAGCTGGTGGGAGTGTAAGTTGACAAAACATTTCTGTAAGCCATGTTTACAATATTACTAAAGCTAACATTTATCCATTGCTGTCTGTGCTAGGCATTGGACAAAGTATCTTAGGTGCATTGCCTGGTAGAATATTTGTTTCAGTATCTCCATTAGTTGGTCTCTGTGTGGCTTTCTTACTTGGACTGCTTTTATATCAGCGCCTACCACTTTTTATTGTCTTCTGTAGCTTTCACTGATGCTGGTGTCCTCACTGACATTTTACCGTGGTTATTCTAACTTGGGACATTTGACAGTGTTTGGAAACATTTTTGGTTGTCACATCCTGGGTAGGAAATATGGAGGGATACTGCTAAACATCCTACAGTGCACAGAACCCTGCCCCCAAACAAAGAATTAATCTGGCCTAAAATGCCAATAATAGGTTGAGACCCCTGCTAATCTGAGTTAGACTTTGCTGGGAGTCCAACAACTGCTTACTTTTTTTTATTATTTCATTGTGTTCCAGTTTCAATGTAGTATTAAGTGAGCACATTCAATAGGAGTTTAATACATAATTATTAACTCATTTTATGAATGTGAATGATTTCCTCTTCTTCAGGACCTGTTACTATGACTAGTGTACACCCACCAATACGTTCACCTAGTGCCTCCAGTGTTGGGAGCCGAGGAAGGTAAACTGACTCAACCTTATTCTCTCATATATAAATCTCCAGTTAGATTTCTCTTGAAAGTTGCTCCAGCATGCTCTTTTTTTTGAACAGCTTCCTTTATTTTTAACTTTTAAATTTAAATGTTAATAATTATTATATATTAATTTGATAAACTAGTGGATCAAGTAAATAAAGTGGTTTTGTCTTTAAAGGTACAGAAATTGGGATGGGGGTTAATATGTTGAAAATAAGAAAATACATTTGACTTTAGCCTAATAGCAAGGAAAATTTAAATGAAGTAAGTATCACATGCTGTACTGTATAGGAGTGTATACAAATACAGGCTTAGGGAGAAAAGAAACAATAACTTTATACTAACTTCGGTGTTCTTTTTTAATGGCCAAACATTAATTCTGCCTTAAAATAAATAAACTCATAATAGTTGGAATTCTATCTCAGCTTACTGCTTCTACTTCTTATACTTGCAAATTTCTCCTAGATAATGAACCCAGTTCTTAATTAGTCTAATCATATGGAAGAAGCATTCTCTGAAGAGAAAAAGGTTGCTTTTAATCCCCTAGAACACAGTGGCTATCTGTAAAAGGTTTTTGTCCCACTACACTTTTAAATAGCAGAACACCAGTAACTTATGTCCCTAGTTAATTGTCTTCACACTTTGTGACAGTAAATCTTAGTGGGAGCCCCGGGTCTCTTTGTCACTGACTAGAGAAGGAAATGGGACATGGGAAAGCCTAAAAAGAAGATGCTAGCTCTAAGATACTGAGCTTCAGTGGTAGAGCTTCAAAATATTGAAGCCAATTTTCTTTTAATTCAGATTTTATTTAAATGTCTTTCCAGAAGTATAATGTAACTATTTAGATAGGCTAATATGTAAAACTTTTTATACATGAAACAGTTGCATTTCAGTTATGTATCATTTATTGATAATGGAACATAGTAACCATTGCTGTGAAGATATAGCATTATTCCTAAAAGCTGTTGTTACATTTTGTCTTAAAATGTTTAAGGCGGCATTCTTTGATTTTTTTTTTTTTTTTCTTTCCCTTTCTTTCTTATAGTTCTGGCTCTTCCAGCAAGCCAGCAGGAGCGGATTCTACACACAGAGTCCCAGTGGTCATGTTGGAGCCAATCCGAATAAAACAGGAAAATAGTGGACCTCCTGAAAATTATGATTTTCCTGTTGTTATAGTGAAACAAGAATCAGATGAAGAATCTAGGCCTCAAAATGTAATTATATTAATTTGGGGAATACTATGCCTATTTGGGGGATAGGATGAAAGAAACTTTTAAATAGCAGATAGGAGATTATAACTAGTTACATTTGAAAACCAGGAAATAGGGATGCCTGGGTGGCTCAGTTGGTTGAGCCTCAAGTCATTCACCAGCCTTCGGCTCAGGTCGTGATCCCAGTGTCCTGGGATTGAGTCCCGCATTGGGCTCCTTGCTCAGCGGGGAGCCTGCTTTTCCCTCTGCCTCTGCCTGCCACTCTGTCTGCCTGTGCTCGCTCTCTCTCTCTCTGACAAATAAATAAATAAAATCTTTTAAAAAAAAAAAAAAAACAGGAAATAGTCAACCAGGGTTGAAAAATTTAAGGAAATCTCTCAGTAAATTAAAAGAAAAAGATGGATAGAAAACAGGGAGAAGAGTTTGAAAAATCAGAGGCTCAAACAAGGAGGTTGGGCATTTGAGTAAAACACATAGAAGATAACTGCCCAAAAAATAATACAAGGAAACTTACTGTAACTGAAAAGCATGATCATCTGAGTTGAAAGGGCCCATCAAGTACCAGAACATTAAATGAAAAAAAGGACACAAGTTACTACCATAAGTTTCAGAATACTGGGATTTCTAAAAGCCTCCAAATGGGAAAAAAACACCTTATACAAAGGATCAGACGTCATAATGGCACCAGGTCCTCAAAATGGACACTTGAATCTGAAAGATGGTAAGGAAATATCCAAATTGTGAGGGAAAAATATTTCATAGCCAGAATTCTGTATCAATCATGCATAAAGATTAAATAAGCATTTTTTAGACATATATGTAAGGTCTCAGAAATTTTAATTCTCATGCATTCATTCTCAGATACTTGAGAATATGCTTCACCAAACATGGAGTAAACCAAGAAAAAAGAAGGCATAAGATCCCAGAAATGGGATCTAACACAGAAAAGAGTAGCTCTCAGTACAACAGCTTCTCTAGTACACCGTGTACCAGAGGACAGAAGACTTCACAGGGGTGTATGTAAAGGCAAAAACGTTTGGCAGTATTGAAAGGCATTTTATCGGGAGTTTGTGAGAATGGCGTAGAGTTAGGGACTAGAAAAGTAAGCAAATGAAGGAAGGGAAGCAGGAACAATTGAACCATAATAAAAACAAAAAGACAAAAGAGGAAGTGTAGTCATAGTATATTGTGTGGTCATGTAATGAACAATATTCATAGTCCTAATTATATAAACAAACACCTGTATTACACAAATTTGACTAAAAACTAGATCTAATCAGGATATAACCTATTGAATACACATTTAACCAAAAATTGAATTTTTCAGGATACTTAACCAGTGCAACAATGATACTGACTTCGAATAGATGTTGGCCATAAAGTTATACCAGTACCTAACAACTTAAAAACAATAAAAAAAATAAATCGGTCCTTAATAAAGCTTAAGAGGGTGGCATGAATGGCATGTGTGTGTAGGGAGGGGATGGAGAGGCAGGAAAGATTAGAAAAATCTAATCTTCGATACTAAGGAATATATATACATATATTTAAAACTGAGCATGACCTGAGCTGAAGGCAGATGCCTGACTGACTGAGCCACCCAGGTGTCCCAAATTTAGATTCATCTTAAAGTTATTAATGGCTTCTGCAGAAGTGAAATTCTAGGATTTAAAACACTGTACTTTTCTGCGAATGATAAAAATTCAACAGTAGGCATAGTTTCTGAGTATAATTTGGACGAATAATTTGAACTCTCCACTATCTACCTATTCTCCCATTTCTGTAGCTGTCAGCAAATAAAAAGAGATTTCTTATATTATCCACACTCCCTTTCTGCTGATTGTGTTTTTTTGTTTTTGTTGTTGTTGTTTTTAAAGATTTTATTTATTTATTTATTTATTTATTTATTTGACAGACCGAGATTACAAGTAGGCAGAGAGTCAGGCAGGGAAGAGAGGAGGAAGCAGGCTCTCCGCGGAGCAGAGAGCCCGATGTGGGGCTCAATTCCAGGACCCTGGGATCATGACCCGAGCCAAAAGCAGAGGCTTTAACCCACTGAGCCACCCAGGCGCCCTGATTGTGTATTTTGATGATAGTTTTTAGTAGAGGTTCATGTCTTTATCCCTGGGGACTCCTATAACAGCAGTAAACCTCTTACATTTTCACTTCTTCATTACTTCTTTTGAAGTACCCGGGTGCCTATGAGAGAGGATTCTACAGTCCAAAATTGTAATAGTACAAATAAAGAGTGTCAGTTTTGAGAAATAAGACATATTCTTCTTTCCATTGCAGGCCAACTATCCAAGAAGCATACTCACCTCCCTGCTCTTAAATAGCAGTCAGAGCTCTACCTCTGAGGAGTCTGTGCTAAGGTCAGATGCCCCTGATAGCACAGGAGATCAACCTGGACTTCACCAGGAAGGTTCCTCAAATGGAAAGTCTGACTGGCTAGATGCCTCCCAGAAGTCACCCCTTCATGTTGGAGAGACAAGGAAAGAGGATGACCCCAACGAGGACTGGTGTGCAGTTTGTCAGAATGGAGGTGAACTCCTGTGCTGTGAGAAGTGTCCCAAAGTATTTCATCTTTCTTGTCATGTGCCCACTTTGGCAAATTTTCCAAGGTAAGATGGTATTTGCTTCCCATTTCCACATTCTTTCACTATAAATAACAATCATTGATCATTGTAATGTAACATAAAACTTTAGAAATGTAAATAAAAGTCCACTTCACACAAATGCATACTCCAAAACCTTCAACATAGGGTTTTCAATACTCTGCTTCCCATTCCCTGTGCATCTCTCAAAAACCTAGACTGTTGGGACGCCTGGGTGGCTCAGTTCGTTAAGCAGCTACCTTCGCCTCAAGTCCTGATCCCAGGGTCCTGGGATCGAGTCCTACATTGGGCTCCTGGCTCAGCAGAGAGCTTGCTTCTCTCTCCCACTCTGCCTGCTGCTCTCCCTGCTTGTACTCTCCCTTTCTGTTAAATGAATAAATAAAAACCTTAAAAAAATTTCTAAAAAAAAAAAGAAAGAAAGAAAAAAATAGCCAGTCCTTCAAATTATTACAGATTCTTACCCCAAAGAACAGTGATCCTTGTGCATAATAATTGCCACAATACTCCATCATATTTGCCAAGCATTGAGCTGTATCATTCACAAATATATCAAGTACATTTTCAAACCAACCCTGTGAGATGCTACTGCTGCTGCTGCTGATGATCATGACGACGACGACGACAACGAACAGCAGCCACGGGGTCGATCTCTTTAGTTCTTCAAAAGCTATACTTTTTAAATTTTAATTTTACGCTTAAAGTTGCAAGAATAGTACCAAGAACATTTCTTTTTCTTGAATCATTTTAGGGAAGATGCCAGTTTTGCCTCACATCAGCCATAAATTAATATGTGTGTGTTTGTTTTATGTGTTTATTTCGCATATGTGTTTTGTGCCTCTTTGACTAGACTAATACTTAACGGCTTTGACCCTCGCAACTGTATTCCTGCCATAAGGCTCTCCATCATGGTGCTATGTACATAGTAGTTATGCATACAGGAAATCCTCAGTGATTACAGTTCATGCCAAACAAATCTGTATCATAGATGGTGGGGAGGAGGTGGGAAAGGAAGATAGTGAAGAGAGAAATGATGCAGTAGGAATTCAGAAATACTTTATCCCCCAACAGTGGAGAATGGATTTGCACTTTCTGCAGAGACTTATCTAAACCAGAAGTTGAATATGATTGTGATGCTCCCAGTCACAACTCAGAAAAAAAGAAGACTGAAGGCCTTGTTAAATTAACACCAATAGATAAAAGGGTAAGGTTTTTTTTGTTAGATGGGGATTATTGTAATGCCATTGTGCCTTTCATCAAAGAAGTGTATATTCAATCAAATTTTATACTGGCCTCTTTTTCTTTAGTTTTTCTATAAGAGTATAGGAATCTTAAATAATATAACATAACTTTTTCTGGTTAAAAATAATGACATTACTGCCTATACATTTTCTAGAAGCTTAAAAGACTGTACTGGAGCAAGGTAAAACATGTATCCTCTATGTGGTAGAGAATTTTAGTTTACCTTTAGCAAATTTGTTTTATTTCTCCTGTAAATAAATTTTCTTCCTAATTTGTTGAGAATCAGCAGGAAAGAGAAGGGCTTTTCTATTTACTCTTCCTGGAAATAATTCCATTCTTTTACCAGATGGTACTGGGTTTATACCTCAAAGCCAACTAATATAGTTAAGTGTAATTGACATTTAAACTACTACATCAACACTTCTTTAGTAGTTAAAGAAGTTCTTTGCTAACTATTGAGTAAAACAATCAGTATGAAAGTTACTGTGCAAGAGGGGCTCAAACACACACTGCCAGTGCTACACAGTAGTTACTGGGATTAAACCCTCAGCAGAGAAGTAGCCAAGTGCATGGACAGCACCATGTGCATTCCGAGGCAGCCTTAGGACTGGACACACCATAGAAAAGGGTCCCTCTGTGGATCTCTTAACATACTTATACCTTTCTTTATTGACTATTAATAATCAGTATATAAATTAGAGAGATAAGTGGAAATTTGTTTTTAGAGAGCTTTAGATAGGTTTCTCATGATACTGCTTTTTGTTCCTGTAAGAACTGCTCTCCTCTATCACATACAGCCCAAACTGTTAAACAGCAGAATTCAGTAAATGACTAAAGAGATCAGAACTCTAAGTATTGATATTTTTCTGATATTCATCTGGTTTTAATTTTTGTTGTATTTTGAGACCCATGGCATTGGTATTAAAAATAAGCTGTGACTTCATTATTTTACTATATTTTTATTTCTTTGCTCAGAAGTGTGAACGCCTACTTTTATTTCTTTACTGCCATGAAATGAGCCTGGCTTTTCAAGATCCAGTTCCTCTGACTGTAAGTATTAACATCATTTTGTGCATTTTTACATAGTAGGATGGTTTTTGTTGTTGCTTTTTAGAGCACGCACTAGTGGGAGCGAGGGAGTGGTGTAGGGAGAGAGAATCTTAAACAGACTTCATGCCTAGTGCAGGGCTCAGTTTCATGACCCTGAGATCATTACCTGAGTTGAAATCAAGAGTTGGACACTCAGCCACCCAAGCACCCCACAGTAAGATGACTTTTCTAAACTTGATTTGTGAGAATGTGGTTTTTCTACCATTCTTTAGTAGTTAGTTTCCTATATCTAATCCAATTCTTAAAGCTTTATTAACACAAATGGAATACTTTGATCTTGAATACACTTTGATGTTCACAAATTGGCCCCAAGCTTGTATTCATTTCTCATAAATTCTCATGTATTTTACCCACTACTCTCTGCAATGATTTCTGTTAATCTCTTTCAAGAGGCTTAGGCATATAGCCTAAGCTATTGGGGAAAAACTTATAATTTGAGATAAATCTTTGTACATATTTTGATTTACACAGGTCCAGACTTCAAGTACTAAGTAAATTTATAACAATAGAGGAAGGGGTGTCTGTGTGTATGTGGGGGGGGGGGTGTACCATAGGTTTGCTATATTGGTTTCTATATCAGTGACAAAATAGTACACAGAAAAGCAATGAGAACAATCTGAATTATATTTTCCTGCTTGCAAAATGTATGTAGGACTGGTAGAATTTAGTCTTTTTATTATACCATCTCATTTATTTTGAAAGGTGCCTGATTATTACAGAATAATAAAAAATCCAATGGACTTGTCAACTATCAAGAAGAGACTACAAGAAGATTATTCCATGTACACAAAGCCTGAAGATTTTGTAGCTGATTTTAGATTGATCTTTCAAAACTGTGCCGAATTCAATGAGGTAAGAGGAAAAAGCCAAAAAAAAAAAAAAAAAAAAAAAAAAAAAAAAAAAAAAAAAAAAAAAAAAAAAAAAAAAAAAAAAAAAAAAAAAAAGAAGAAGAAGAAGAAAGAAAAAAAACAAAAAAAGGCGGCAATGGGGAGGTAATATTAAACCAAAGACTTTCTCAGCAAAAGAGATGAAGATCTATAATAGCATATATTTCTAGAAGTTCAAGTTTGTCAGGGAATGAAAGGTAATTAGGAAGACTGTGTCCACATTCCTATTATTCCTATTCAAAGGTTTATTATATGGTACGGGGAAATGCAAATTAAAGTCTTCTTGATGTTGATCTTGAAATATTAAGGTTGTGGTCTAAATAGCTCTGGTATTTAAGTTTTCTCAATTTTTGATCTGTCAGTTTATCTGAACATCTGTCAGACTTACAGACTTTTGTTGATAGTTTGTTCTCTGTATTGGTTACTTGTTCCAGAGATCCACATTTCATTTAATTTGCTTTAAAAAACACCCGTTCCATGATTCTGTGACTATGGCATCTCTTCGATAATCTCAATTTAGTAATACAGTCGTATAGCTGTCACTACCTTATAGAATAATCCGGATGATTCCAAGCCTTTTATTTACTTATTTGACCTTCTCTAGACTTTGTCTAGCCCCAGGCTATTATTTCTTTATATCAGTGATGATGCATAAACATTTTCCCAAACTTGAGTTAAAAGAGAAAATGTGAGAAATATACTTTTTTATTGACTGTTGACTGTCTAAAATATTGGTGTTTGTTTTTAATTCATGTTTTTATTTTTATCCAACAGCCTGATTCAGAAGTAGCCAATGCTGGTATAAAACTTGAAAGCTATTTTGAAGAACTTCTAAAGAACCTTTATCCAGAAAAAAGGTTTCCTAAACTAGAATTCAGGAATGAATCAGAAGATAATAAATTTAGTGATGACTCAGATGATGACTTTGTACAGCCCCGGAAGAAACGCCTCAAAAGCATAGAGGAACGCCA